>QFET01002418.1:1175-66588 GCA_003316355.1 Tuber calosporum
TTTTTTTTTTTCCTTTCCTTTCTTTTCTTTCCCCTTCCAATTTTTTCCTCCTTCGCTTATCGCGTATGCCCTAACAATGTAACAGCCAATCTGTCAAAACTGCACAACGTCAACAACTCCATTATGGCGGCGGGATGAAAGTGGATCGGTCCTTTGCAATGCATGCGGTCTATTCCTCAAGCTTCACGGTAGGGCACGACCCATCAGCCTGAAGACGGATGTTATCAAAAGTCGAAACCGTGTGAAGAATTCTGGCCAGCCAGCCAAGAAGAAAGTCAGTCATATCTGTTACCTCATAGTTGCCATTGTCTAATTCAGATCTTCCGCAGAGTCTATTCGATTCATCCAATGGGCCGGCGAATAACCACTCAGCAGCCAGGTCAGAAAACGGGACACCCCCACCCGGGCACCGCAAACCATCTTCAGGTACCGCGTCGAATAGATCGGCATCTCCCCAATCCCGGGCCGGAACTCCTCTGCCACCACCATCGCATATGGCACCATCGATATTCGAATCTCTTGTCAATCAAGCTGAAAGCTCGATGGTTGGTAGCCCCTCAACACTGCCGGCTATCAGCACCCTGAATCATCCATCGCCAGGGTCCACATCTTCCCTCCACGATCGACACTTGGAGAACCCGGCGCCGACTCTGGATAGCCTTATCAGTGCTAACAATAAACTCAAGACTCGTGTGGCCGAGTTGGAATTGGTGAACGATTTATTCCGAGGCCGGGTGAGCGAACTTGAGACTAGCGAGGCCAATGCCCGGCGAGCGGAGATCACACGGAGAGAGGTCGAGGCACAGTTACGGTTGTTCTTGGATGCCAGCACTAAGCGCGAGGAAGAACTCAAAAGGAAATTAGACGACGTCGAGAGGGAGCTTACCGACCTACGTGGCGATCAGCAACGGAAAAAAGTCAGAGTCTCTGATCTGACTGAATAAAAATGTCATCCCGAATGGTGAACAAAACAACCATGGACAAAAGAGGAGGGGCAAAAAAACAATAATTATAATTTAATACGGTTTGCATGAGCTTTATTCCTTACTGAGGGACGATTTTGTTGCCTTTTTTTTATATTATATTTTTTCTATTTTCTTTTTCTTTTTATATCCATGGTTGGGGTTATTGAATTTTCCTTGACTATTTTGACAAAGGCAAAAGAAGATAAAAGGTTTCTCTTGTTCTGGGGCTTTCTGGTACGGTCACAGGGTGGGAAGATAAAAAAAAAAAAAAAAAAAAAGAAAAAAAAAGAGGGAATGAACTCTTGTGGGGGCATTAGGGTTTCGGTTGTTGCGTTTTTTTCCTTTCGTTTATTTCCCCTATCTCATTTCCAACCCCCCCTTTATCTCACTGCTTTCCTCCTTATTTATCTCACTCACACATCTTCTAATCTAATTTCATCATTTCTTATCGCTTACTAACTACCTTACTCTAACGCTGATGGTCTTCAGTTCCTCTTCTTTTCTTATCTTTCATTCCTCATTCTCACCATCATCAACATTTTTTTTTTTCCCCAGTAACTCATTCATTCATTGGCATTTTCATATTTACACGGACGGACGGATGAATACTGAACTGCGCGCGGTGGTCCTAGTTTTTCCTTTTCTCTCATATCATTCAGTTTACAAAAAAGTTGGCCGGGTTCTTTCCTTTTCACTCTTTTCTAAGATGCGGCGTGATTACTTACTCATTGTAACTCTACTCATAATAACTAACTTTTGGATATGATGGATTAATTTTTTTTGGTTCTATTCCTGTTCTGTCTTGTCTGGTCTTATGTGTGATAGAGCTCCTTTTTCCTTTTTCTTTTTCTTATTTTGCCTTCAGAATTGGAATGAATAGATACCGGTAGATAGATACCCTGTCATATCATATCATATCAGCCGGGTGGGGAGGCAGCTTATCGGATGGGATGAATTCCGTGTTGTACCGTGGGAAGCAAGGATAGACGGGGGCTGGCTCGCGGGTAATCGTAATCAGAAATCAGGATCCTACTATTGCCGGTAGGGTATCCTACGGTAGGTTGATATTTTTGATCGGTTGATTTCGCCCGGGAGGTGGAAGTGTGCTGTATTTTTGTTTTGCACATTGCACATAAATAACTTGGGTGATTTATATGTGCTGCGCTGTTTGGTGGTTGGGTTGTTGGAGTCCAACAATTTCGTTGGAGGGAGTTGTGGTATCATCCCGTATGATATGATGCGGGCTTGGGTTGGTCGACGGGTCACGAGTGCCATACGAGTGCTCATACAACAATTATCGTAGGCTAACAAGACCGCGGAAGTATCGAATCCAAGTAGCGCGCGTCGCCGCTCTCGCTTAACCCAACCTCACTCACTCTACTAGCCGTTGTATGGTACCCATTTTACCAGCGGTCGCCGTCATCCAGACATTTCCTCCCTCAGGGCACTCTGGGCGCGCGTGGGTCGGACGGCATGCTTGTAGGCAGGTACCGTATCATACCGTAGGGTACCTGAACGGTCTGGGGGAAGGGGGATGTTCTTGGTGATTCTATATAAAGTTCCTGGGCTGTTGCGTACATGTACTTACACGCCTTACATAAGTTTACCCTGGAATACGGTACGGTACTCAGCTTGGGATGGAGGGAGGTTGGTGGGTGGGGTGAATCAAGGGGAAAATGGAATAGTGCTGTTGGGTGAGCAGGGGAATTTACGATTTTCTGGAATTGGTGTCCCTCGTGCTCCATCCATGGGCAATGGTATTTGTTCCAGGAAAGGAGTATCTGGATCTGGACACCAACCACCACTTCGCGAATTTAGCTGATTTCCGAAATAGCCACCACAGAAATTATCATGGATGAGAACAGGAGCAAATATAGTAGGAAATAACACATAACCAACGGAAGCCGTGCCTCGAAAGCCTTTGGGACAGTCATCAGCAAAAGTTAACATTTCCCCCTTTATACCTCATGAAGTATAGGAGGGCTGAGGGGCCACTTTATAAAACTAAAGGAGTTCTCTCTCGTCCATAACCCTTAAATCCGCATATTATCGGGGATATGGGTTTTTTTTTTTTTTTTTTTTTTTTTAGTTCCGGAATTTTGTTGCCAGATTATACCATCTTCTGGACATTCTATGTCCCATTTGAGGTGTTGCACGGTTCTGAGAAGCTTTGACTCTACCACACTAGTTTATCAGGCCTTATCTCTCATGCGAGGAATTGTTCCGTTCTGGACTTCTGCCTCGTGATCCAATCATGCCTTCTCACAGTCCAAACATGTCCTTGTCACTGTTGATTCAAATCCCTGGTTAGTAACCCAATACCAAAAACCTTTTTATTTTTATTTTTATTTTTCATAAACACTTTTTCAATTTTGGGTTCTATAACAATCCAAGCTTGTTAACCCAATTCCTCCAACCTTAAGTTAAAACTTCTTCCATTAGGAAAATCCTCTTTCAAGCCACTCCAGCATTACCTGTCTTCTTCCTCTTCAAGATGTAGAATCTTGCATCTATATACTTCTTTCCAAAGGCATCTCAAGTTTCCTTTGACCGCTTTCCTTTTCCTTCCTCCTCCTCTTCCCCCAGTATACCCAATTCACTCTCAGTGCCTCTTTGCCCCACCTTTCTGTCTAGGTCCCAAATAGCCTTTTCCTACTTTCTTCTATTCCTGTTTCAATATCTCCTCTACCTCTCTTTTAATAGTCAACACATTCTATTCTACCGTTTTTATCTTATTCTTTACCATTTTGACTACTTTCAAACAATCAGCTTCGTCCTCATGGGTGGTATTGCAACAGGTTTCCTAACTAGGCACCATATCCTACCCACCTTCAGGCCAGTCTGAGATAGTCTCTCTGCCTCCTCTGCACCCCTTCTCTTTGTCAAGACAGTAGAAGTTAAAACTGACTTTCAGTTTCCACCGATTCCTCATCTCCTGCCCTATCAACCAGTACTAGCTCTCATAACTCAAAATTCTTACCCCTTGCAACTATCCTAAAAGTCCTCCAATCCTAGCCTCCTACTTTACACTCCTAACCTACACCATAAATGCCAACCTGTTACAAGGTATCTACTTCAGTACTATCAAATTATCTAAGCAGTGATGATATCAAGAAAGACTGGAAACTTTTCCGAAATGTCAGTTGGTAAAGATGTAAAGGGAATAAAAGTACTTGATTGTAGTAAAGAGATTTTTTCAACTTATAACATAATATATTATTAAAGTTGCTATTCAGTTACTTGGTGATCCCTAACCAGAGAGTTTTACTATTTTAGTTATTATATATGTTCATTGGTCAAGTACAGGAATTTGCATAGAGTGCGAGCAATAGTATTAACAAGATCTTAATTCTGAATGTACAAAAGAAAGTAAAAACATTCCTACCAAACTGGAGCCCAAGAGGTTGAGTGTGAAATACTATTACCATGCACTTGTAGGAGACTAACAAAAAGGTAAAGGGATACATATAACTGGTATATATAATCTCAAATTAGCTGAAAGAAAGAAAAGATATATAACTAATTTTTGGCCAAGGGAAGGTACAGATTAGGGAAAGACACGGTCAGGGAGTAGCTAAATGGGAAGAGAGAAAAGATACACTCAAGTGCCAACATTGGGAGCTATGTCAGGGTACTTGTTTGCAGCCAAAGGCGTAAAAGGGTAGGCAGGACAGTGGAGAGTGGGATTCATAAGAGCAATCACAGTTGACATACTTTTAAGTAGTATAACTTTAGAGGTAACCGCGGAGATGAAAGGTAGCTGTAGGGTTATTGTGGCCCTTCGTGGAGTGTTTTGTAGTATGGTACTGGGATCTTATAACATGAATTACTGGAATTTCAAAATGTAATGCCTTATATAAGCAGAGTTAGGGTTTTCTAAAAATAATAATGGATATCTCAACAAGGAAGTTAGATGCGTGATGTATAATATCAAATAAACCAGGTATCATAACATATAAAAACCAGTATTGTTATCATATTTTTTGTATTCTCAATTCTAGTATTTTACACTTACTCTCTATTCAAAAATACCATCAATATGAATCCTGCCTATGATTCAGTGCCACAAAATCAAAGGTCTATCAATCTAAATACTTTATGAACTAGGGTACACAGGGCAATGATAAGACAGATGCAAATTGAGGTAAGCAAATCTAAAGATAATTACTTACATGATAAACTATAGAAGGGTATAAACTAATATTGATAATTCAAGGCCGGAGCAAGGAGTGAGAGAGTATCAAGTACAAACGTCCTGAGGGTTCGAAGATTCCGCTAATGGCAATCGACCAAGATATAGGATGTGCTAGTGTAATTGACTAGAGATGTACACTCAGAGGAGACCAAGTCTCCTGCATAATCCCAAGTCCCTTCAAGGGAGTATAATGACGACCTACATTTTTATTATAAATCGTAGCCCAAACACTTTATGTTCATTGATCAAGGTTGTGCAAGACACTTAAGCATTCTTGAGACAGCTTATGAGGCAATAACTGCGAAGGTATTAAACCAGCCAGGGAGGAAAGGAGTAAGACCTTTAGGCTTGTTTTTTAAGTAGCACTATTAAGTCTATCACTTTTAAAACTCCAAATCAAAAAAGAGTATAAGGTTTTACAAGGGTCTGATGTGTTTACTGGAGATACTACACCACTATTGTCAAGGAAGAATCTAGCACAGAAAGTAGTACATGGTGGACGATGGAGCAAAAGAGTTCGGGAACGTATTATGTCAAATAATGTATCTTGGGTTAAAAGGCGCATTAATTCTGAGCCTGGAGAGGGAAAGCATTAGAAGCTTATGAGTCTCATAGAGGATGCTGATATGATACTAGGTGTGAGAGTGTATATTTTACAAGTTGGAGAAAGTAAGTTCTTCTGTTATTCATTATGAATTAAGAACTGTTGGATAAGAATACTAATTAAGGTGATAGAGCTTACCTCTCATCACCTAGCTAAAGCAATTATTGTTCATTAGCGTCAGTCATCAGAAGATCTTGATATTGCCAATAGATTAGTGACTGCAGTAATTCTTGATATTGAGAAAACAATTGCATCTAGGAATGCACGGAGATGGTTTCGGAAGTTATGCTTCAAATATCAGGAATATCATAAGGGAATCTATAATGATGACAACAAGAGGTCAGATGCTAAAGAGTATCGTGACAATATCGTACTTCCTTGCTATACTTCATACCAGGGCCACCTTGTGAAGTGGGACAGTAACCTGAACCCGATTCCTAATAGTATTCATCGTAGAGGAGTAATCCAACTGATGATTATTGTTACACAAAATGAGACTATCTTTAATCCCAATGATGCAAAACACAATATTTGGATCCACCAAAGGAATAAGCAATTAAGGAAGAAGGTTCGAGGTCAGGGTCTGCATGTATCAGATTTTCTCACACCAATTGGAAGCCTATGTGATAGAGAAGCTTGTATTTTATGAAATATGAAGGTGATATCCAGTAGACAGGTGTAATGCCTCCCTGGGTGTATCAGGAACCAAGAGGCATGCGTCCTGGTAAGTTATAATAATAGTAACTCAGATCTCAAACTGTATGGACTTCAAGTTAGTATTTCGACCAGATATCTAGATAAGTTGTTTAACAGCTGTCGATTACAATATCGCCAGCTTCACTAAGTCCTAGACTTACTTGCTGTAGTTTTGAGCGAACAGAAAAGAACTTGTAAACCAAGTATATTGAAAACTCTGTCTGTTGAAGTCTGCCCTGTCTAAGCTCCAGAGGGGCATTCATGCACACATGATCTCGCTTTTCTAAAGCTTTCCATATCCTTCTGTTTGATTTCCAATCAACGGATATAACTAAGCTTGGCATGTAAAGTCCTTCAATAAAACAAATACCTCATGGACCTAAACGGTAGAGTAAATATAATTTGTATTATCCTGATACATAAAAGCAAATATAAAACATATCAGGTATCAGTCTCATACATGATACCCAACATAAAATAAACTAAGTATCAAACGATACTTGAAACCAATCATAAAATAAACTAACCCCTTAGTAGCCCTGCTAGTGTCTGTTATCCTTGTCAGCCTTAACAATAGTAACCAATACTGGTTACAAAGGGAGACAAATTGCCAGGTCAAGTTGACAACAAGGCAATTCCTGTATTCAAAGAACAATTCCCTGGGTGTCAGGCCCTTTTTGCATTTCATAATTCAAGAAATCATTTGATATTTTCAGAGGATACACTGCAATTATCCAAAATAAACCTGGAACTAGGTAGAAAGAAGGCAAAGCGATTGTATGACACCTTTGTTACCGATAACAACATTCCTGGTGGTGGCTATATTCAGTCTATGGTATTAGCTGATAGCTGGTCAAAAGGATTGAAAATTGTTCTTACAGAACGAGGTCCATGGCCACAAAATAGAACTCAATATCTTGATTAATGCTCTTTCAAGTCGATATAGGGAAAATCAAGTAAGCCTAATCCAAGATGCTTAAAGGGTGGAACCTGTTGTGCACGAGCACTGTTAGCAGCTCAGCCAGACTTTCAGAGTCAAAAGAGTCAGATTGAGCAAGTAATTGTCAAAGCAGGTCACAAGACAATATCTATCCTGCATTTCATTGTGAACTCAATTTCATTGAGTACTTTTGGAGAGCTGCCAAATCATATCCATGTGAAAACTGTGAGTATGACTTTGAATGATTGAAGCAATTAGTACCCGAGGCTTAGAACAATGTATCTAAGAGTGTAATTGGGAAATATTAGGCAAAAGCTGAGAGAATTATAGAGGCAAACAGGTAAAATGTAATATATGCAAGTATTGAATATGAAAATCTTGTAAGGTAGAGATATCTATCGCATCACTGGGTTCTCAATTAAGTGTACTGTTAAAGTCTTGTATGATTTAATAATAAGTCAATTAGATAGTTATCTAAAAACTTGAAATTCTACTCATATAATAAAGTACCCCAGAGTCTGCTTATATAATGTATTACATTTTGAACCGTCAGTTGTCCACCTTATAAAAGACTGTAACTGTAACGGGATCCTATTATATTTCTACTATTACTACAGACTTGATGTTGGTTATTACTTATTTGAGTTTATACCTGATAAGTGCTACTATTTGGTTGTCCCTTCCTACTTGGTTATGACTTCCTAACTGGTTATTCTTTCCTTGTTCGCTTATCACTACCCCGGCTTGCTTCTACCCATTTAGGTATCGCTATCCTCCTGCTCTACCTACTGGATTTGTATAGTAGCAGCGATCTCTTGTTCCTTCCTGTTTGGATTCCATTACTTGTTTTGTTAGCTCCATCCTGTCGCTTTTAACCCTCTGTTTTCGGAATATGGTTACCTTGTTATGCTCCCTTTGTTAGCATGTTGTTGGACAGGATATTTGCGCTTTAGTTTAGTTTTCTTAGCTACAATCTTTTGGATTTAAAGAGCCTGCAATCCCTTAAGGATTCGGACTCTGAAGCCTCATAGGACTACCATCCTTAATACTACAAGTTGAACGGTCACTCTATCAGTTCCATACCTTTTACCTTGTCTATTGAAGACCTATCCAGCAACGCTCCTCCCCCTATCCTAATAGTATCTTCAGAATCCCTTTGGGATTCTCGAGATACTTGGGAGTAGGTTACATTTTTTGACCTAGACTCAAGTATACCTTTGATCTTCGGCAGAGGACTGATCACCCTTTGCCTACCTTGACCCTGCAGTACTAGTACACCTACCTGTTTCTAAGAAGGCCTTGAGTGGACTCTTGGCGAGACTAGCTCACCCTATCTAGCAACCATTTCGCTTCTAAGAGATACCAGAAGGCACTTCACTACAGGATCGGTAGCATCCTCCTCAGGACCCCAAAGTCAAGCGCCAGTAGCCCCACCTGCACTACAATCAGACGACTCAGAACTATCTTCAGGAGATAGCAGCAGCAGTGTAGAAGAAGACCAAGACCAAGCCCAAGACCACGCCCAAGCCCAAGATCCAGACCAAGTCCAAGACCAAGCCCAAGTCCAATTCAAGAAAGAACCAAGATCAGAATCAGAATCAGATTCCGGTCCAGAGGACCCTACAGGACCAGCACCACCAGCTTCGCCACCTAGACCACCCAGTCTACCAAGAGAACCCAGAGAACCAAGCCCTGCACAAGACGATTTACCTAGTCCACCAAGACCACCTAGTCCACCAAGCAATCCAATCCCTGCACCTATCGCCATGTCAGTCCCCCCTGAGGGAAATAATCATCCTAAATGGCCAGCACCATTTACATTCACAGGAGAAGGAAAAGATCGAGACCCATTGAGAATCAACTCATAGCTCAACACAGACCATAGATATATTGCCAGCTTTGGCATAACTGATGATGCACCTGAAGCCCTGCAATACTATGGAGCCTATTGCGGAGAGAAAGCCCTCGATAAATTTACCCAATATGAAGCTTCCCAAGGTGACCACACAGTTGCTGGACTCAAACAGAAATTCGAGGCCTATTTCCTTCCTTCTACATCCACTGATACCAATATAAACAGTGGTTACAAGTCATGCAAACTACCGGCAGAAAAACAGCACAGATTAATGACACTGTAATCAGACTTGAAACCTTGAGAGACAGTCTCCCCCCAGGAACAATTTCGGACTATTCAGCGAAGCAGAGACTCCTAGATGCCATGGATATCAAACTCAAGGGAGAAGTGAAACCAGACATCACTTCAGATACCTCCTTTGATCAGCTAGTGGAGATAGGGGAAAAGCGAGATGCAATTGGCCCATCTACAGGACTCTATGGAAATCGTCAAGGAAATGCAACCTCTAATGCAGCTTCCCAACAAGCACCCAAGCGCCCCCAGAACAACACCTAGCAAAATCAACCAAGGTTCTCTAACAATACCTTTTAGCATTCAAGAGTATCCCAGGCTGAGAAGGATCGGCGCATTAGAGACAATGACTGTTACTATTGTGGAAAATATGGACACTACTACGATAACTGCTTTGAGAAGAAGAAGCATAGGAGCACCCAGCCGCGAGGAAACGGAGGCCCTGGAGGAAGTAGGAGACTCCAGAATGTCAGAAGAACATACCACATCCAGGAAGACGATCCCAAGACAAAGGAATCAGTCACAGTTACCACAAACCATGCAGGACCTAGTGGAACTTAATCCCAAGCCATCGAAGCATACATTACAGTCAATGGCCACAAAGCAAAGGTCCCATTCGATACAGGAACCACAGGAGACAACTTGATATCAGGAAAGTTTGTCACTATCCACCAAATGCCTACATGAGACCTCGAAACTCCCATCAACCTAAAGATGGCAGTTAAAGGATCATGCTCCGCAATCAACTATGTTGCAAAGCCTGTCATACATATTGGCAAGGAGAGCGGCGATATATCTAAAGCCCTAGTCAGTTCCCTGGACAACTATGATATCTTCCTATGAATGCTTTACCTTACTGCACACCATGCTGTTATAGATTGCGGAAAATCTATTATCACCTTCCCTGTCAAAGGAATCACCTTGACCTGCAAGAAAGCAACTCATGCTCGATTTTCAGCCATGAATGAAGCAGATGCCCCTGACTTCATTTCCGAGTTTCCTACAGTATTCCTGGGCAAGAAGACTCCGGAATTACGATCCTAGTGAGATGTCAACCACAATATCTGGCTGAAAGACACAATTTTGGACCATAATCCGAGATTCTTCACATTCCCTGACAAGATCGTGCTAGAATACAGAGCATTAATTGAGGACTGGAAAAGTAAAGGAATCATTTACCCAAGTGAGGCACACAACCCAGTCAATATATTCCCAAAGATGAACACCAATGGCGAAATCAGACTACTTGCAGACCTTGTACCCAGGAATGATATTACTATCAAGGACCATGCAGCGATTCCCAACCAAGCCATGATACTCAGAACTGTTGACAGAGCAAAGTTCAGATCCACTATTGACCTAGCAAACTGGTACTTCCCAATTCGAGTTCTCCCGAGAGTTGAGAAATACAATACCATTAAGACACCCTTTGGATCCTTTGCATGCAGAGTTATGCTGCAAGGAGATGCCAACGCCCCTGCTACAGCTATGAGAGTTATAGAGTTTGTCCTAGATGGATTTATTGGAAATTTCGTTTGGGCATACATGGATGACATTACCATCTACTCAAAAACAATTGAGGACCATATTTCGCACATCATATCAGTCTTGGGAAGACTGAAGCAGCATCAAATCAAAGCATCACCAGCCAAGTACAAATTCTTTACCACCAAGCTCTCTCTCAGAGGACAAGTTATAGATGAGAATGGAATTCATGCAAACTCTGAAAAAAATCGATCCATCCAAGACTGGCCCATACCAAAATCGAAAAAGGATGTTCAGACCTTTATTGGAGTTGTGATATATCATGCACAGTTCCTTCCACACCTTGCCTCCACCACTGCCCCCCTCTCGGACCTAATTTCCCAAGATGTGTTTGAATTGTGACCCCTGCATGAGGAAGCCTTCAAACAGGTTAAGCGCCTGGCCAAGGAGACAATTCCACTCCACCCCATTTCATATGAAACATCAGGTGATCCAATATACTTCCTCACTGATGCCTCTAAGGTTGGATCAGGAGCTTGGGTTGGCCAAGGGCCCTCCCCAGAGAAAGCATACCCTGCCATATTCTACAGCAGAAAGTTTACAACTAGTCAGCTGCACTACCCTGTCAATGAGTTGGAACTTTTGTCGATTTTGGATGCCATTCTGGCATTCCATTCCATTCTATGTGGCACCAAGTTCACTGTTGTGTCTGACAACAAGGCACCATCCTTTTTCCTGAAATAGACTGACATACCTTACCGCCAAACTAGATAGCGCATGTTCCTGCAATCTTATGATTTCGATATCATACACAGACCTGGTAAAGACAATATCCTTGCCGATGCACTATCAAGGATCTATGAAGATACCCCAGCTGAAGAAGACCAAATACTCGAAGACCCTACAGAGAAGAAGCTTATAAAGACCCCCTCCTCCGCCATGAACAGTGTATCATGACACTACCTCAACATTGCCCATGCCCTAGACCCTTCTTTTGCCCTCACTCTTCAAGTACCCTCTCGCACTCTTACTCCTGAACACTACTCCATGTGGAACTCACATCATGGCACCAGCTCAAACCCCTCCAGCTCCTAAGAAGCGAGTCACTAATCAGATTCTGTTGAACAAGCCATGGACAAAGCAGCAGATACCCTCGAGCTTGCAACCAACGCCGTTTAAAGGTTGTGAAATCATTGAGACCTCCTCCTATCTCCGCAACCCTCAAGAGCCATCCCATGCCACAGTACTTATTGAGCGAGCTAAAGCTCAACTGTCTGGCCTTGCAGTGAGAATTAAAACACCCCTGGAGATATAGACCAACCTCAGCATCCAGCTGTTATCACCAACTGCTTTAAACGAATCCATGATTCTATCACCCAACTGGAATCCCTTGCAGTCACCACCTTGGAAATATCGCCCCCAGCAGCACACCTACTGAACATCACCCACAGCCCACACCAGTCCCTCCACGATCCCCAGTCAATGAACTGGACCGATTTCTTGAATCTAATAGACATAGAGCCATGCATTGGACTGCTGGTATCTGGGACGAATGCTAAACCAACATAAATGGAAAGAATACAGGATACTTTCCCTCAGGATCTTGCGATATTCCAGGACCCTTGCCTCTCTACTCTTCCTCCAACTTTGTCTCCCCTCATGATCCCTAGCGCAGAGCAGAACAAAGAAGGGCTGTTCCTCCTCCCCTCCACGATGATGATAGCTACCCAGTCGTTCATACTGTTATTGATAAGGGCAAAGAAAGAGAAATACCGGATTTTGACCAAGGATGGGATCTACCTACCCCAGAAGCACCTGTCGATCATGAGGACTGCTTCTTTGATCAGCCCTCTTCACAGCTTGACCTACGCGCTTTTCAGCTTACCAACTACATGAAAGGAAAGTGGTACTCCAGCATTCAAAATGCTAACCAGAACAACCCTCTCCTTGAGGTAGTTACCAAGGCTATCGAACACCCTGACTAGCTCTTATATGATAGAGTTCTCCTCAGAAAGGGGAAGAATGACAGTAGAGACTGTCCTTATGTCCCCAATGAAGCAAGCTATCAAGGTGCTAAAATTAGAAACAAAATTGTGCGCATCACACATAAACAAATTGCACATATGGGTTGGCAGAAATATTTTGAATATGCTTCAAGACACTTCTACTGGCTCTTCATGAGGAACGATTATAAAGACTATGTCCGCATATGCCACCTATGCCAGCTCAACAAGCAACCTACCACTGTCCCTGAAGGATCTGTTACCCCCGTCCCTGTCCCCAAGCAGCCATTCTCGTCCCTTGCAATCGACTTTGCAGGACCCTTCCCTAGCGATTCCAAGCTTGCACTCATCATGGTTGTCTTGGATCGATTCAGTGGCTTTACCTACCTCATACCAGTCTACCAAATCATCTCAGCGATCGAAACAGTACACACCCTCATTGAGCGAGTTTTCTCCATTCCTGGTTTCCCCACCTCCCTAGTCTCAGACAGAGACCCCAAGTCTATCTCACGCTTTTGGACACAGCTTATGGCGAATAAAAAAAAAATTGATCTCAACATAGCTACAGCTTATCATCACCAGACCAATGGACAGACTGAGCGCAGAATTAGAACTGTTCGCCATTGCCTTAAAAACTATGTCAACCCTAGAGGAACCAAGTGGGTTCGCCACCTACCTCATGTCCAGACTGCAATCAATGCAGCCCCCAGCGATAGCACAAAACTCTCTCCCTTCGAACCCACCTTTGGCAGACTACCAAACCTCCTCCCAAGTGTCAGAGTTCTCCCCACTTCAGTACCAGCAGCCGACGAGATTGCTTCCCAGATCATGAAGAACCGGCAACTCGCCAGAGATGCCCTCAAGAAGGCCAGAGCACGCCAAACTACCTCCAGCGAAAATAGAAGCAAAGATGGACCCCCAAACATACCTAACGAAACTGAAATTATCCTCTAGTCAGTACCCTATGTCCATAAAGTTGGACGAAATCACAAGCTAGTTGGACCATAGTTAAGACCCTTTTCAGTGAGCGAAGGACCTGACAGACATAACAACTATAAACTCATACTCCCTCCAGTGATGGCAGGAATCCACCCATGGATCCATCGCAGCCATTTTCACATTTACCTAAGACCCAATCTTTTCTCCTTCCCAGGAACACCTGAACCCATATCCAAAGAACCTGTCACCATCGATGCCAGTGGACAAGAGCAATGGGAAATTGAAAAGATACTCAAAGATCGAATCTATCGCAGAAAAAGACAGTTCTTGATCCATTGGAAAGGCTATGACGAAATTGAAGCAACATGGGAACCCCTCTGCAACCTAGAAGGCGTCAGTACCCTTATCAGATCCTACTGGTTCGATACCTACAATGGAGCTATACCTTTCAGACTTCCTTGGTCCCATGGCGAGATTTTCTCTGCCTGGACACTTCAGAAACCAGAGTATGCCCCCCTCTCACCTGAGCTTGACCCTGACGGATTTTGGAAACCTCTCCAAGACTCCGACTACTCAGAATCTGATACAAGCACAACACTCTCCACCTTGGATGAATCTGAGATGGAAGGCTAACTGCTTCATGGTATTGTCTTCGCTACAATAGGGCTTATAAAGGTGTAAGGTCCTGACATCAGTGATGGATATATGTTTACTGATTAAGTTATATGTTTTGAAATTGAGTGAAATGCTCAAAAGCCGGGTTGGTCATTATCCCCTTTAGGATATTCCTTATTTGTTTGTTTGTTTTATTTCTTTTAAGGGAAATGTAACAGAATCCTATTATGTTTCTACTATTACTACTGACTTGATGTTGGTTATTACTTATTTGGGTTCATACCTGATAAGCGCTACTATTTAGTTGTCCCTTCCTACTTGGTTATGAATTCCTAACTGGTTATTCTTTCCTTGTTTCGCTAATCACTACCCCTCCTTGCTTCTACCCATTTAGGTATCGCTATCCTCCTGCTATACTTACTGGATTTGTATACTAGTAGCGATCTCTTGTTCCTTCCTGTTTGGATGCTATAACTTGTATTGTTAGCTCCATCCTGTCACTTTTAACCCTCTGTTTTCGGAATATGGTTACCTTGTTATGCTCCCTTTGTTAGCATGTTGTTGGACAGGATGTTTGCGCTTTTGTTTAGTTTTCCTAGCTACAATCTTTTGTATTTAAAGAGCCTGCAATTCCTTAAGGATTCAGACTCTCAAGCCTCACAGGACTATCATCTTTAATACTACAAGTTGAACGGTCACTCTACCAGTTCCATACCTTTTACCTTGTCTATTGAAGACCTATCCATCGACACTTCTCCCCCTATCCTAATAGTATCTTCAGAGTCCCTTTGGGATTCTCGAGATACTTGGGAGTAGGTTACAGTCACTATATAATTAAAGATAAAGGTTCTTGAGGGCTTGTTAACTAAATAACTAATAACTGAATATATTGTTGAGGTCTATTCTCCTTTGCTTTCTCATCCATTAACTATGGGGAAAGCTCGCTATTTATACCTTTTTCACAGTACTCATGTTAGCCATATATCTGAAGCATCCTTCTACACCTTAGCTACAGTTTTAGCAAGTGGGAACACCTTTTGACCCTGAAAATGTATGCCCCATTCAGTTAAATGATCTCTGAACTACCTATTATTCTGAGGGTATCTTGCCCTCCACCACTAGATAGTCTTCGTTTGATTTGCCAAATGAACTATGTTCAAGTTGATGTAACTCATTTACCAACATCTTACCGAATAACAGTTGATTAGTCTGCATGGCCATCTCTCCAGCATATATGCACTCAGGTGCATATGCACTCAGGTGCATATGCACTTAGATTATTAATAGTTTTCGTACTCCTTGTTTTAGAGTTTAGATCTTTCATCAAGGCTGAGCAGCTCTGCTATTGACACTACTTCTTGCCACGATGGGTTGAACTCCTATAGTAATGTCCCAGTACCATTACTGTCACCTCATATAATTTCTACTATTTCCCATATAGGAAACAAATTGACCCTACAGAGGTATGCCTCAGTCAGTCAAATAATCACTTAAACTACCTATAATTACTAGTATCTCTAGCACTCCCCTAGTAGATAGTCTTCGATTCATTTGTTAAATGAACTAAGTTCAAGTTGATGTAGCCTATTTGCAAATATCTTATGTAATACTACTAGATCAATCTGGATAACCGTCTTTCTTACATATATGCACTCATATGCATATGCATTTGGATTAATAAGTGTCTTAGAACTTCTTGTTTAGAGTTGAGATCTTTTACCAAGGCTGAGCAGCTCTGCTATAGACACTACTTCTTGACACCATGGGTTGTAGTCATATAGTAACCACCTAGTTTTATATACCATCCATCATATAATTATACCATTTCCCATATGTGTAATATAAACAAATTACATCCTACAGCTTGAACCTTCTAGCTTGTTAGACAACTATGTACCACTTAGGTGGAACCAACCAATACCCTTCCTTGCAGTCCAGTCTCATCTCTTTATCACTGTATTATACAACCCGTTACCATCCTCAGAGACCGACTTAACTGTCTTCCCCCAAATCAACATCCACCCACTCCTTGAGCATTACTTACCGCTACTGGCACTCTGTGATGCCCTAACTAACCTTATTCTAGAGAAGGGATGCAAGAACAACCTTCTCGCAGACTTAACTCAACTCCTCACCCAACTCTGTCCTAACTACCAGTAGAAGCTGTCTCTTCACCAGTAATCATTTATGGGTATGGACCACTAGGCAGTAGTCCGGATCCAAAATATCAGGGCTGATGACAGCTACCTGGTAGTGTATCTCTTCTGCAGTAACCCTTATTGCCCACATGCCTATCCTTCCTGTAAAACTTAAAACAACACCTACAGTCGCACAATCCTCTACTAACCCACTAAGGACCTTCTGTAGCAGATCTACCCTTCAGAGCTAGGCTCTATTTGCACTGAGTTCCTTGTTTGATTGAACTTCCTCTTTAGCATTGGCCTGACCTCTTACTTCTGTACTCCATCTACAAGCTACCTTGCCTCTATAGCTGGAGCCCAGACAGTCTGGTACCCCTTGTCCTCTGATCATGACTCAGATTATCATATGATTTTCTTTCCATTATTTTATCTTTTCTTGTAGTTATGTGTTTCCCAGGATTTTATCTCATTTTATAATTACTTGAGTAGTAGCCATTATTGGGCACAGTGCCAGTCCGGACATCACTAGTCTAGAACTGGTTCAGTTATTTCCTTTGTTTTGCATCCTTGATATTATACTTTCCTTTTTGCAATACCTAGTACTTTAAGAACTCAAATAATTGTCAATCACTCTAAGAGGTTACACCAAAGTGTGGTGCTTATAATATTAGATGAGAAGGATATCCTTCTGAATCTGTAGCTGTCTTAGATGATCAGACATGCATTGATCATAACTTTCAACCTCAACCTGTATAATAAAACCTGATGCAAAGCATAAAATGTAAATAGAGAAGAAGACAAAAGAGAGATAGAGTATACAAGGCACAAGATAAGGGAGTTCTGCTAACTTGACAACCTAAAAAGCTCCATTATCCATCTTTTGATAAACAATCACCCCATATTTCACCATAAATCGTGTTTCCAAAGCCAGTTGGATGGACAAATTTCGAACTGAAACTACAACCCATTTCTACTAAAGGTTTTTATGAAAGAGTGAGAAATTAGCCAGGTCCTAAACGAAAACCCCTCACCCGAATACCAAGATGTGAACCTCAACCAGTGAAAACACCATATATTGATCATATAGTATCAGCTATAAGATCTGTATAATTTTGTGCTGCATAATAGCTCGCATTATAATCAGACTAACAAAACACTGAAGGCCAATGTTATGGGGTAGCCAATTCGGTACTCTTGAATTGCCTAGGCCGTGCTTGGTTCGAGAGGGTAGGAGAACAGTCAGGAAAGCTCCGTTAAGAATAAAGATAAAAAGATAAAGGGTTTTCTTGAAAGCTTTTAAAGTTGTTTTACTAATAACTGAATATATTGTTAGGGTCTCTTCTCAGTTGCTTGATGATCCCTCAACTATGGGGGTTTTGATTTTTAATTATCTCATTGAATTACTGTTTAAGGTACAGAAACTACATGAAGCGCAAGGTATAGCAGAAAGACACCTCCAACTACAGTCCATCTCATCCCCCTGCAGCTAAAAAAACCCTCTTACTGAAACAAAGTTAGGCACTTGGGTAGAAAAAACTACTAAGAAGAAACAGGCTTGAAATCTTCCAAACGACAGTAATCCTTTCACCTCCGCAGACGAGCCACACAGGAAATAAACAAAGTCCAACAGTGAACAAGAACCAATACCCCAAAAGGAAACAAAACACCTAAGTGAGAAACCAATATGAACTATCAATTTGGGAAATGGCACAACATCAAATATCCCGCTAATCCAGGAGCGTACAGCAGAGGCAGGGCAATTAAATCCCCAGGCACGAGGAGGCGACAGGAATCAAGCAGAAGGAGGTCAGTATGCTGATAGAGGAGGAGGGAGTGTGTGGTAGACAATGTAAACCGCCGGGTCCTCTGGAAACTGTGGCAGTATGGTACCAGCAAAAGGGTGGGGCAGTAGGGTGCCAGCCAGGGAGCAGTAGAGTGCCAGCCGATCAACTGTCAGGAGAAGAGAAGAGGAGAGGATGGAGGAGGGGTAGACCCAAGGACCAACGGAGTCGTGTGCGTGGCCATCTAGGCAGTTCTCATCAAAGTGAGAGTGGGGG
This sequence comes from Tuber calosporum, assembly GCA_003316355.1. Taxonomy (NCBI): domain Eukaryota; kingdom Fungi; phylum Ascomycota; class Pezizomycetes; order Pezizales; family Tuberaceae; genus Tuber; species Tuber calosporum. Next base: position 19,962 of record QFET01002418.1, read on the forward strand.
AATCGACCATCAAACTGCTAGAGCAACTGTAGGCCTGTAGAAAGTTTCCCCCTACTGCAATTCTGTCTCCCAGCCATATAGGGAGGTCAGAGGGAATTCCCGACCATGTAAATGTTAAGCGAGGCAGAGCAAATAAAGAGCTAAGCAAGGCAAAACCAAAGCGGGGAAAGGAGAGGAACCATCAACAAAGATGGCAGAAGAGGAGAGAAGGAGCTCAAAGGGGTAGACCCTAAAGAGCACAGAGAGGAGAGAATCATTAAGACAAATCCCCACCCCCTGGCATGGCCAAAGGGTAGAGTTAAGTGGAAACAAAAGTGGTGATGATTTCTCGTGGTGTTGAGATTTCAATCGCCGGGTGTGTAGAGGAGACGGAGGATGCCTTTAACTATGGGGGAACCACTAGCTATTGATACAATTCTCCTAGTACTTAAGTTAGCCATATATAAGAAGTATCCTTAGATACCATGGCTATAGTTATAGAAAGTGGAAACTCCGTTCGACCCTGAAAATGTATGACCTGCTCAGTCAAATGATCCCCGACCTATTGAGTATTCTGAGGGTGTCTAGCACTCCAACAGTAAATAGCCTTCGATTCATTTGCCAAATGAACTAAGTTCGGGTTAAGGTAGCCCAGTTGCAAACATCTCACAGAATACCAGTTGATCAGTATGGATGGCCTCCTTTCATGCATATATGCACTCAAGTGGATATGCATTCGGATTATCAAGAGTATTGCTACACTGTACTTTAGAGTCTAGATCTTTCACCAAGGCTGAGAAGCTCTGCTATACACACTACTTCTTACCAGCATGGGTTGTAGTCATATGGTAACCTCCCAGTTCTATATACTATCACAACAAATAATTTGTACCATTTCCCATATGTGTAACAGCCAACATACACTGAAACTGTATAACTATTCAAAGTGTTAGTACAGAATCTACCCTTATGGAGAAAAGACAAAGAATAAGGAAAGTTGACTAACAAGTGGTCGAAGTAGGATCGTGGGAGAGGAAGAGGGTGACCAAGGTAGTGGGATCAACTAGAAAGGGAGGTTTATGATTGATTTCTACATCATCGGAGATTGGGGCTATTATTCAGTGGTGATGGTTCCACCATATTAGTAAAGATATATACAAGAATATATATTCTGAAGAACGATATTTCAGTTTCTGTTTGTCAAATAGTTGGTTTTGCTATTACCTACTCTAACACTAAATTAGTTTACGATTCATAACTAATAAAGCCAGCTAGCTGCCACGTGACTTCAACAAGACAATATTACACTTAATGATTCAATAGAAGGAACTCAGAAGTTGGCTCAGATGATAACATGGGAGTTAGAGATCAGCCTGCTGCTATCGGCCTCTATAGAGTAAGCAATATTTACCACATTTATTTGATGCTATTACCATTTGAGTATTTAGAAGGGAAGACTTACCACCAAAAGGGAAACAAAACTTTTAGGGCATAAAGTTCATAATCTAGTTGAAATAGGAGTCAAGGAACTATACAGCTAACACTATTTGCAGATTGTATCCTTAGAGTCAAACCATCAATCTTCATTTGGGAACTTTGGGTACGAGAGGCAATATATAGCAAAAGCAAATCCTACAATCGGTCCATGGTCATAGATTTTAACACTAAAGCATAAGCGAATTCAGCTAATATTGTTGAATGGTTTGATAAGCAGTTTGTTTCTGTACTTGAAAATCAGTCAACTCTTCTCGCACTAGATCTCTTTAGAGCATATAAAACAAAGGTAGTTCTTGGTACGTTTTAAGCTAACGATATAAGTGTTAGCATTATTCCTGGAGGATGAATATTACTTGTCCATCTACTGGAGTTTCAATCAACTGCCCTTTCAAAGATCTTCTAAAGTACATTGTGCTTATCTTTTAAAAAACAAAAAAAAACCACACAGCTAACCTGTAGTAGGAGATTTTAGAGGAAAAATTAGATGTGGTAGAAGAAGCTGAGGACAATATATGGTTAGCAGAGGGTAAGGTTACAGGTAGCATGGTGTTGAATAGGAGGGTACTTACCACATGGGCAGTGGGGGAGGCATGAGAGCGCGTCTCAAAACAGTACGAGGAAGTAGTGAGGAAGGCATTTCAGTTTCTTGGTTTGGCACTTCGTATGGATAGCAGTTGTGGCTAGGAACTGTCTATGAAGGGAATAGATAAGTCATACCTTGTGGAGAGATTAAAGGATTGAGGGTAAGGAGGATGAAATTGGAAGAAAAGAAGTAATTGAGAGAACGAAGAAGTCCTTGATAAAGGAGAGAAGGATATTGATGTATCCTATTAAGAAAGAGAGCAAATTGTGAATTTAATATTTTGCAATACACCTGGGAAAGACTGAGTTTAATTTGACCCTAATTTGACCCCTTTGCACAAGTGACAATTATTCAAGTGCTTATAATACTCTATGCCAGTTCCTGTACTCGAATAGCCAATATATGAGAAAATTAAAAGAAAGGAAAAAAAGAAAAAAAAATCTCCTGGTTTACATATCTTCAAGCAATAGAGAAGACATCATATCAATATTATAAGTTTTACTCAGAAAAATCTATATCACTTCATTTGGCACGAGCCTTCTGAGACAATGTCCTTTTACGATAAAAACCTTTGTGTCTAGCTTGATTTACTTAACCTCAGAATCTACAACCCTTAATAATTGTATCTTTAGTCTGATACCTAACCTGTTTGAAAGCATCTATATGCAGAGTTTGACATTTAAATACTTCTTGCAATCTCAGATCAGGCAGATGTAGGGGCAGGTAGTGTTTGAAGCAAGATATGGAAGAAATTGTGCATGCTATATCTCCTCTCTAATAAAGGTGTAAACTTCATATTCCAAACTAGTTGTGAGCCAGTCCTGGTTAGATTGAATTTTGTCTAGGTTTGCTTGAATTCCTCCTTTATCTATAATATATCCTTGGAGTAAGAGTTTAGTAGTTAATAATTTCAATTGGAATAACACTATTTTCATTTGATGCAATAATAGTTTTTTCAGGAGTGCTCTAATGTCCTAAACGTAGTCCTACTAGTAAACAGTTTCTAAGAAGAATGTAATATCATGCATCTATATCTTACAAAATTTCCCAATATATCTATCTAGGACATATTCCTTATCTCCCAAGATTGTTATGGGGGCGTTGCCCTCTCCTTGTAGCATGACCTTACATGTAAAGGATCCAAAGGGCATCTTGATAATGTTCTATTTCACATCATTGGGAAGGACTCAAATTTGGAAGAAATAATTTACCATGTATATAGTAGATTTGCCCTTCGATCTGGTAACAATTGTAACCGGTATTGGTGACTTAAGTTGAGGTTGACAAGGCTAACAGAAAGTAGCAGGACTAGTAAAGGGGTAGTTTGTTTTATGAATGGATTCATGTATCAGGCTGATACACAATATGTTTTATGTTTAGATTTATGTATCGGCATGAAACATATTTTTTTTGCTATACCGTTTAGGCGCATGAGGCATTTGTTTTATTGGAGGACTCTACAAGCGATGCTTGGTTATATCTGTTGATAGGAAATCAAATAGAAGGATATAGAAGCTTTGGATAAGGGAGATCATGTATTTAAGACTGCCCCTCTGGAGCTTAAACAAGGCAGCCTTCGACAAACAGAGTTTTCACTATACTTGGTTGAGCAGTTACTTCTTTTCAGTTCGCACGAAACCACAGGAAGTAAGTCTAGCACTTAGCAAGGCTGGCGATATAGTAACCGACGGCTGTTAAACAACTTATCGAGATCTCTGGTAGTGATACTCATTTGAAGTCCAGACAGTTTTGAATATGAGTTACTGTTGTTATACCTTACCGAGAGGCATTGTTCTTGGTGCCTGAATACCTAGGGAGACGTAACATTTTTTAACTTCAACAAGTAGAGGAGTTGGAAGCAAGGAGAGGTTAGGAAACCTCAGGCTTGCAAGCAGTTGCCAAGTATAGGTGACGAGCAACTTCAGAAAAGATCAGGTAAGCAGATCCTGCTACTGGAACTTACCAAAAAGAAAGGCAGTCAAAGCATGAAAGGCGAACAATCAACGGCATCCAGCTTCAAAATGAGGAAGCAGGAAAACAGTTATCGGGAGATCAAGTAAAGTAATTGCTAGCGGAATCGGCGAAAGAACTAGCCAAAGAGAAAGTGAGAACACCAGTGGAGTGCCCTATTACGCCAAAGGGATTGAAGGGAAAGTAAACAGCAGCACCCTAGCACGATCCGAGCAGATCAGACAGTGAAGAGAGTTCTGATAGCTTAAGTGATTCTGACGACATGTCGTATTGAGGACCTAGTAATGAGACAGTAGCTAGAGAGTCATTACCAGCAACTATAGCGAATATACCATCAAGGTTCTTACACCAAAGAAGTTACGTGCTGAAGAAGAAGACCTTAAGGCAGAAGCGTTCGATTGTTGGTACCAGTCAGTCCAGTTATAGCCAAGACTACATAGAGTCTACTCCAAACCAGACGGAGCTGGGAAACTATTAGATACTTTACACAAAAGGGAGAGCTCTGCAAGCAGCTTTCCAGACAGCAGAAACCTATGGGGAAGACTAGACCAGAGATCAGCTTATTGACTGGTCAAAAGAACAATTCCAGTCATCCAGGAAGAAGGATGATATTTACAAACGATTCCAGAAGGTTGAGCAAGTTAAGAAAGGGAAGACGCTGTGCATCACCACTGTGGCAACAGACTTGTTTATGTACCGATCACGATTACCAGAAGGTCCTATTTTCCAATATGCCTTCATCCAAAGGTTCTTCTAATGCATGCAGACTTGGCTAATACTAGATGTCGAAACATGGTACAATTCTAGCAAAACAATCCAGACCATTATAACCTATGCAGAGAGAGTCGATGCAATCCTCCAAGATGCAGGTGCTGATAGAGTAGATAAGCAGAAGGATCGATAGAACCAAGATAACTCTAAGAAGGACAACAAACCTCAATGGAAGGAAAAGGAATCAAGCAAAACAAAGACTCTAAGAGAAAAAGGAGCATGTTTTACCTGCGGTGGTAAAGAATATATGGCAAAGTATTGTCCAAACAAAAGCGACAAAGGCAAAGAAAAGACACCCAAAAGGGAAAGATCATCGAATCAAGTTGAAGAAGCCAGCAGCGAAGATGAAGTATATGTCAACACCCTAGAAGTCGAGACCAATGCATTAGCACAGAACACGCTACCCAAGCTTGATCAGTGTCACACAGCATTGGAAGGAACGATCCTGATTAACAGAAAGCAACCGTGAGTCCTATTTGATATGGTAACCATAGGAACAGACCTATTGAGTGCAACCTTTGTCACTACACATAGAATTCCAAGGACCCAAATGGCAACTCCTGCTACCTTTCATATGGTGATGAAAGGGTTACGATCTGAATTTCAGAGAGAATGCAAGGTCAGCATAGCGAGAAGAAACATAAAGACTATTGGTAAGAGAATGATTCTGGGGAACTTAGCCAAGTACGATGCCTTGATTAGAATGCTTTTTATATTGCGAAACAAAGCATGAGTTAAATGTGGAAAGCTGCAGATTCACGTTTCTGACCGTAAGATAAGGGTCAATTGCACATCAAAAAGTGCCACAATTCGAGCAGCGGTCACAAGTAGAGAGAAGATAATGGAAAAATACCCTAAGGTTTTCGCAGATCCGATTCCTGAAAGATTACCACCTTTAAGGAAGATCAACCACTAAATCAGATTGAAGGATCTAGAGAATCTGAAGATGATGCCAACATACTCAGTACGAGAAAAGTACGAGATTCAACTCAAAGGATGGCTGGACCAGAAACAGCAAGAAGGAGTAATCGAAAGGACAGAAGTGTTAGGAGCAGCACCTATATTTGTATCAGTCAAAGTAAAGACTAATGGCAGGATCAGATATCTAGCAAACCTTCCAGAGACAAATGAAAATACTCAGACGGATGATGAACCTTTTACTACCCCAAGGAGACTACTCACTACATCAGGAAGGTTGCGATACACAAGCAAGATTGACCTAAGCGATGCCTATTTTCAAACCAGGATTCACCCTAATGATGTCAAATATAACAGTTTCAAAACACCCTTCTGAGGTTTCTTCAGCAAAGTTATGTTCCAAGGAGGCATGAATGCATCAGGAACATTTATGAAAATCATGTCAGACCTACTCTCGGACTACCTAAGAGAATTTGTATTAGTGTACATTGATGATATACTCATATTCACTGATTCAGAGTCTGACTACTTGAAACACATTAAAGCGCTCTGCGACAGTTTGGCAAAAGTGGAGTTCTGGGTGAGCAGAGAGAAAGTGGACTTCTTCACTAGAGAATTATAAGTATTAGGCCACGTCATGGATAACAAGGTGCTTTGAGCATCTCTTGAAAAGATCAGCATGATTGAGGAGTGGGAAACACTGAAAAATAAGATGCAACTTCAGGAATTCCTAGCATTGGTAAACTACATTAGTCAATTCCAACCACATCACACCTCTATGACATCGCCCTTGACTGATCTTACTGGAGATGAGGAGTTTGTCAAGACACTAACACAAGATCAATATATTGAGAATGTGAAAGGGATCGCCAAAAAGAATCAGGTCATGAGACTAATCAACCACACCTCTGAACAAAAGAAATGGCTCATCTCCGATGCCTCTGACTCTGGGGTATGGGCTTGGGTAGGACGAGGAGAAACACCTGAAACAGTGAGGCCTGCAGCATTGTACAGCAGGAAATTCACCCACTCACAGATGAATTATAGAACTAGCGACAAGGAGGCACTTGCAATTATGGATGCTTTAAACTCCTTTGATCATATTCTTGCAGGGCATGAATATACGACCATAACCGACCACTAACGATTGGTGTACCTGAAAACAGCCAAGAACCCATTACACAAGGAGCTGAAGTGGTGAACCCATTTGGGAGAATACAAGCCAAAGATATGTTATTGGTCTGGGAAGGGAAACTATTTAGCTGACGATCTTTCCTATCTTTATGAGCAATTTGATCCAGAACTAAACTACTTTCAAGACCCTACCAATGAAGAAGATTCAAATCCCTACATCATACCTTTCACCTCCTCAAATATGTCGCGCTTTCAACCACATCCTATTGAAGAACCACTTCCATCTGATGAGTCTCATTGTTCTATCAGGTCAGGAAACGATTGGGAGACAGAGTCACTGTAGAAAGCAGCTATGATGAGAGAAACTATATGGCCATGCGCTGGAGTGCATGCTATGATCAGCAGTGTACCATCTATGAGGACGAGAAGCTCAGAGACAAGATAGTTCTACCAGAACTAGTCTCTACCTTTCAAAGAAAGGAATTGCATCTTGCTGCCCTCAAGACCAGTACTGGACCTAGATGAAGTAAGGCGACATTGAATGTGCAACACTGAGATACGAGTTTTGAATACCAGGACCAGGAGAGTCCTTACTACCGGCAAGCTACAGAGCCTGAAGAGTCCCTCTACTCCGATGCGGCACTCAGCCAGCTAAGGCTTATACCAGTAATTAAGGCACCCACCCTCCCTCGCTACCAGGGTACCCTCTACAAGTTCTATGAGCATAAGGAGAATGAACTACCAGGCCTGAAGTGAGTATAGGATGAACGGGATACAGCAGTAGTGGTGGTAGAGATGAGTAGCCAAAGGAGAAGACAGATGATGGAAGCCTACAGGAACGATAACCTATTCAAACAAGTTTCTGATGCTGGCAAAACTAGAAGAGGTGGCAAGCTATCCCACTTCAGGATCAGCGATGGAATGATGTATGCAACGACCAGGGGTAGCTAAAATTGCCTATACATACCTAAGGGACATGCAGTGAATAGGATAACGCATAAGGAGATCGTTATTGATGAGATTCAGAACAGAGGACATAACAGCGCAAATAAGAACCTACGCTATGCTACACAATGCATAATCAGGCCCGAGATCAGGAAGGACTTTCGAGGCTATGTTGCCCAATGCGCTTTATGCCAAAGGAATAAAGAACGCAACAAGGGACATGAAGGAGAGGCCCAGTCTATACCAGTACCCTCCGAGATATCCACCTCCTATGCTATCGACTTTGCGTGACTATTCAATCAGTCTGGGGAAAACAAGTGCAATACTGTACTAGTAGTTTTTGATAGCACTATTGGATATTCTTGGTTTATTCCTACGCATTCAAAAAGTCAAGCAATGGCGACCCTCACCCTCCTCGGACACTATATTTTCACTCTACATGGAGTACCCTATTCAATTATCAGTGAGACTAATACACGTTTTACCTCACAATGTTGGGTTGAAAGAATGAAGTCTTTGGGTATTGAGCACATCAAGGCAGTACCTGGACACTGCGAGACCAATGGCCAGGTTGAGAGAAAGATTAGAGAACTCAAGAGCGCCTTAAGGAATGTTGTTAACAAGCACCAGAACAACTAGTTACTTGCACTTCCTGTGTTTGAAGCCTACAAGAATGCAGAACATTCTGATATCCAGAACATGTGACCATACAAAGCAGTGAATGGACATGATTACCCGATGCTGTCGAGTACAGAGTCACAAACACCCAGGTACCTGCCTCCGATGACTTCTTGAACAGACACTAGGAGTTGAGAAATGAGGCCTATCAATCTGTCTTGTAACCTACTTCCAAGTATCTCGAGAATCTCAAAGTGGCTCTGAAGATACTATTAGGATAGGGGGAGAAGCGTCGATAGATAGTTCTTCTATAGACAAGGTAAAAGGTATGGAACTAATAGAGTGACTGTTCAACTTGTAGTATTAAAGATAATAATCTGGTGAGGCTTGAGAGTCTGAATCCTTAATGGATTGCAGGCTCTTTTAATTACAAAAATTATAGCTAGGAAAACTAAACAAAAGCGCAAACATCCTGTCCAACAATATGCTAACAGAGGAAGTATAACAAGGTAACCAATTCCGAAAAGTGAGAGTTAAAAGCGATAGGATGGAGCTAACAAAACAAGTAATGGAATCCAAACAGGAAGGAACAAGAGATCGCTAATACTATACAAATCCAGTAGGTATTGCAGGAGGATAGCAATACCCAAATGGGTCGAAGCAAGGAGGGACAGTAATAAGCGAAACAAGGAAAGAATAACCAGTTAGGAAGTCATAACCAAGTAGGAAGGGACAACCAAATAGTAGCGCTTATCAGGTATAAACCCAAATAAGTAATAACCAACATCGAGTCAGTAGTAATAGTAGGAACATAGTAGGATTCCGTTACTTGTCTAGATGGCAAGATTTAGGAGTGCTAGGATGGCAGCAAGGAGAGGAACCACCCACAAACCCATTCATGGTGGCGAGCGATTGCTGGTCTGGGGAGACCTATTTTCGACAGAATCTGACATAAGCAAAAAGCTGGAACCCAGATGGCAAGGACCATTTGAGCTCTTGAAATATGATTCCTACACACAGAACTACACAGTCAAGATGGACACTACGATTTACCAACGCAAGAAAGAAGTATTTCATTACTCTACAGTTAAGAAATTCATGGAGAACGATAATAAAAGGTCTCTGGCAGGGCCTATGCGAAACCAGCACCCATCCAAGTTGAGGAAGTACTGGAATGGCAAGTTGAACAAGTATTGAATCACTGGCAGCACTACAGATGAAACCAGTTTCTTGTTAAGTGGAAGGGTTATGCGGATTCTGAGAACTGCTGGGAGTCCGTTGAGGGATTGGAGCACACTATGGACCTTGTACAGGAATGGTGGACTGACAACTCTCCTGGTGACGAGTTTCCTATCATAATTGAATATATCAATATCGGATTCACGCCAAAGACACCAGTCTATAGAGAGTTTGCTATGAAGGAAAGGCGGACTATGGATTTTGGAAGCTATACTAGGAGAGCACCTATGATGACTCTGGAGTCTCAGATGATGGTGAGGTTATCAAGCCTAGATGTTGTTGTGATTTTCATGATTGGGGAAATTGTTTTTTGGTTTTGTTTTTGGAAACAGTGGTTTTATTTCCGGGATGTAAGTGGTATTGGTTACTATTTTTAAGGCTGACAAGGCTAACAGAAGCTAGCAGGGCTACTAATGGGTTAGTTTATTTTATGATTAGTTTCAAGTATCGTTTGATACTTAGTTTGTTTTATGATTGGTTTCAAGTATCGTGTGATACTTAGGTTAATTATGTTGAGTTTCATGTATCAGGCTGATACCTGATATGTTTTATGTTTAGTTTTATATATCGGCATGATACATGTTTTGTTTGCTGTACCGTTTAGCTGCATGAGGCATTTGTTTTATTGGAGGACTTTACAAGCTGAGCTTGGTTATATCAGTTGATTGGAAATCAAATGGAAGGATATGGAAAGCTTTGGGAAAGCGAGATCATGTATTTAAGACTGCCCCTCTGGAGCTTAAACAGGGCAGACTTCGACAATCATAGTTTTTCAATATACTTGGTTGAGAAGTTACTTCTTTTCAGTGCGTACAAAATCACAACAAATAAGTCTAGAACTTAGCAAGGCTGACGATATAGTAATTGAAGGCTGTTAAACAACTTATCAAGATCTCTGGTAGTATTACTCACTTGAAGTCCTGACAGTTTAGGATCTGAGTTACTATTGTTATACCTTACTAAGACACATTCCTCTTGGTGCCTGATACACCTAAGGAGACATAACAACAATTCAGAGGATAATCGTTGGTTGGGAATCCCTCTATTGTCCTTAAAAGTAATTTCTTTTCTGAGTCCTAGGTCAACCAGGGATCTGATTTTGCCATTGGTTACTTGTGGGATCAACATTGAAGCTAGAGGGGTATGACTGAGTGTGTAGGGTTAGTCCTAGCTACAGTGTGTTATATGGTCTCTTGAATGTTCTGTTTAGAGTCTCTGGTGCCTAACAAGATGAGTAACTGAAAAGTACATGAAACAGGTTGTACAAGAAGATCTCTTTCTTGCCTCCAAGAATTATATTGTAATATTGCAAGATCCTCCCCCTTTCCCTTCTAAATACATCCGCCACAATTTTTCACTACATTTTACAGAATCAATAGTTGATGGGATATGGCATAAATATTGAATGTCAGAAGCAAGGAAAGCTTTAGCCATAGGAGACACTCCCAGTGAATTAGAGGTATTACCTTTTCCTTTTGCTTTGAAAGCATACATGGCTGTCAGTCAGTCTCCAAACCACTTTGGCAATGCATCGAGATTATTACAATATGCTGAAATTATCAAAAACAAACAAACAATAAAGCCCGATCCCTCAAAGTCTGTTGCTACCCTTCTGGAATCTACTGCAACACCCCCTATCTATCGTCCTAGGAGATGAGCGCCTGTATCCTACTACAGAAGCAACTCCCTTGTCTACCCCACCACAAAATCCGATACAGCTTGTCCCACTGACTGCACGCCTGTCTAGTTTACCAACCAATCAATTAGTCCAAACTTTGTCTTTCACAAGTAACCAACTCCACAATTTTTATAAAAGGAATTGGACAAGCAATGCAGAATACGAGTCCTCGAGGTCTCGAGGAGAGCTGCTCGTGATAGATATACCCTATAAAAAGTATGGTTCAACAATAACAGATAAGTGTCAACCATGTGGCTGTATGGTATCCTGTTCGGCAACATAACATAACCAACCTCATGCTGGACCAAATCAAGTAAGAATAAAAGTACCTGCTCTTTTTTCTTTCTTTCTTTTTTTTTTTTTATTTACATGATTTGATCCGGAATCAGATTGACTATGTTATGTTATACCCTAACGGCCTGGTTGGCCCCTCTCTGTTTTTGCACCATAGCTCGTAATATTTCGCCAAAATATTAGAATTATACTCGTACAGTACTTGTACGGTTGATCCGGAGTGCAAAATACCCCTGCCCCCATGTCTTTCGGGTTGAAGGGTAAGGATGCAAAAGGGAGGGAAAAATGGAAGGGAAAAAACGCTCTGAACCACCCGATCCTGCAATGCTCTATTGGTATTTAAATGCTGTCTAATTCATATGGAGAATATTTGTGAAGATAGAGAAAACTTTGGGTAAGGAGGGAAATTGGGGACGATGTTATTTTTTCGCTCTGGTGTTGTGGATTTATGACGATGACCTCAGCCTACTTCAAGCAGAATGAGTACTGAGGCTCGCATATCCGGGCCGCCCACCACGGCGTTGGATGGCTCCCAGCGCGGTAATAAGGGCTAATACACCAGCCCCGAGCGTAATCCAATAGCTGTTACGGTAGCACTCTAGGCCGAGATTACATTCTCGAGAACCCTCGGGGGTGATAACACTGTGGTCATCATATACCCGACCTATTAGAAAGTCAGTCAGCCGACGAACTTTTCCTTCTCCACCACCACCCTTCCATGATTCAGCCGTAAATTGAGCTGATGATGGGATAACGTGGCGGGTTCTCGAAGAAGAAAAGCTTTGCCACTTGAGATAAGCTGATATGCCTTTCTGCTGTAGCGGGCTTCTTTTTTCTCTCTTTTTTTTTTCTCGCCGTAATTTTGCTACTGACGTATGATGGAGCGGAGACATCCGGTACCGGATATATGATATTTTTTTTGGCACAACAAGGCTTGCGCCGTTACACTGTCAGGAAAAAGGAAAGGTGCTGTAAACGCAACGTGCTCACCGTAAAAAAGGTTGAAGATCTGGCCTGAAATCACTGCCGATACTGTCATCGTCCCCCAGTTTTGAGATAGGCCATGTAGGCCAAATTCTTCCGAAATCTGGAGCCAGGCCTTCATTAGTCCAGTTTCTTATCGAGAGGGTCACAATGCGATCTGGAGTGCTCGGGTAGGGGCCATTCGGCAAGCCGTTCCGGGCCCCGCGTCGTTCTCCAATCGACAGGGAGGGGAATAAGAGTGGATGCATCACGCAAATCAAGGGCTATGGAATCTCAGAAGAGAAGGAAGGAATGTGTGTGTGAAAGAGGGTTGAGCATCTGCGTTCGGGGATCAATTCACTCACTATTGTTGGGTAAACACCAAACAGAACCCCGTATCCAAGCCCACTCAACGAAGAGACCAGCCAGAGCCAGTTAGGATTCTCAACGGCTAATGCACACAATTGCGCCAAGGAAAATATGCTCGCCGACGCTACGATCAACCAAAGACGCTGGAGTCCGTACTCCCGGCACATTATATCAGAAGATACCCCTGTTCGTTCCAAAATACGCACGTTAGTATTTTTATTTTACCGGAATGGCACCGCAGACACTCAAATACAAGAGAAATGTGCTAGGGCGTTGTGATTGTCGTTCGGGGTGGCGCGATGCGTATCTCTTTTTTGTCTCAACTAAGGGCTAGGTTTGCGGTGATTTCTCTGCTCTACTCGTATCCTGGGGTTATCCTGGGGGGGTTTTGACGACCTAGCACTTCTCCTGCGTTCGAGTACTTCCGGTAGAGTGGGCTTCAGGCGCATTGGAGTCATACCACTGAGAATACGACCAGAAAAACTACAAAGTGAAAGTATGGAGACATGCATAGACTGTTGTCCTTGGACATAATCTTTGTGCTTGTCAGGCGCAAATTTCCCCCACAATGCTTGGACCTGCAGGCTTGTTAGCCTCTGATTGGGAGGGATTGGAGTATCCAGCATACAGAATGTCCGATATTGCTGCAGAAGACGTTAGAGACCTGGAACTGCTATAGAAGGTTTGAGAGGGGCCTATACATACTTTATTGTCATCAGGCCAGTTCCAGTGAGAAGCCCTAGGAGAGAAAATAATAGCCAGAATTCAGTCTTGCGGGCCAAAGCCCAGCCACGAATATCTATTTGATTGTCATGATGAATGTCACTATTGCCAATAACTTGACCGCAATTACTCTCTGCATCCACTTGATCTTCCTCACTTCCACCACTTGAAGATTTCGTGAGGAATGAAGAGCTTTCATCTGGCATGGGGTCCGGATTCGCTACTGCGGCGATTGTGTCATGACTGATGGTGCTCATACCTGGTTCGACATCGGAATTCATCACTGGCGAGCTCCGGCCTTCGCTAGATTTTGCCCGGCGAAGTCTATTGTTTCCTCCTAGCACACCCCGGGGGGGTATTGCGGGATATGCCCCCGGGACAGGGATGACACGGAGGAAAAAGAACGATATAAAAATGATGCTGCTGGTTGCCAGGCAAAGGACAAGCAAGAAGTCACTGGTGTTCCCTGGGAATAGCCATGAAGAGATGAACGAAAAGAAGAAGGCACTGAGACCAAAAGCCGCCAAGGGAAGAGCTGTCGCTGTTCCCCTATTTTGTGGGAAATTGAGAGCAGCTTGGGTGGGGTTAGTTAAAGTAGCTTGATATCATTGACATTTTAGGGTTAGGGTTTGACCGCACCGGCTTTCATAGCTCCACCAAAGGAAGAACAGCTCCCGACACCTGTAAGCGCAGAGAAAAAGCACAACGCGGGGACATTTGCCGATTCCTTCCCACCCTCCATAGCTAGGAGGGGGTAGATAATGTTAGACCACTCAAGAGGGGTTAGTGGTTAGGTTATTCACCTTGATACATTGGATAGTACCCAATGAGCAATGCCACAGCACCAGTGAGAACAGGTATCCGGGGCCCCTTAGAGTCCACTAGGATTCCGATTGGTATCCCTATTAAATCGGGTAAGTAATTCATCAAGAAAACCAAAGTCACGAATCAAAGTCGAACCCGAAAGGTACATTCCTGCATTCCGTAGAAAAATCAGTTGAAAATCTCCAAGATCCTTGTCGATGAGTTTAACCTAAATTCCCAAATGTTCCCTGAATATCTGGTTAGAAATAATTCTGAGAAAGGTAAGTTAAAGGATCGTTAAAGAGGTCTAACAATCAAATTACTCTCCGTAGCAGTGAGGTGAAGTCTAGCGGCTAGTTGAGGGGCATAAGCCGAATACACATACTAGGCAGCTCGGATCAGTGAGATGTTATTGCGGGGGGAGGCAGAAGCATTTGAGTATCAAACATTTGTCCCACAGGCTAGCGCAATACACGTCGAGGCAGCTAAGCTCACGAAGCGAGCAATACGCAAATGCCTAACCGGCATTATGTTGGATTGAAATGCTACGATTCGGTAGCTAGACTCCCGGGGGATAACGACCGGTGGTTCACGAAGTTAGAGGGTGTCTGGGGAAGATAAAAAGGTCGTGTGGAGAGTATAGGGCGTAGGATCAAGGTGGCAGTGATGGCTTCAACCACATCTAGGGAGTCAGTCAGATGTTTGGGGGGTAGGTATGGAGGTTGCGGGCAAGGGAGAGAACTTGTAAGGAATAGGGGGGCCTAGGGTTGGTGAAGGCAGATGATGTCTCTTGGTGAGGCGAACTGTCTTGAAGCTGGCGATGGATCAGAACCTCGGGGGGGTTTTTTTTTGGAAAAGCAACGAACGATGGTGACAGCTAGATAGATGGTACTTGTACCGTGCCGTATTGCACAATTACACGGTTTCAGATGTGCTGGGGGAGGCAATAACAATAAGCGAAGATGTCAACAAGTATCGCTTTCTGTTGAGGGGGGGGGGAGGATGATTAGAGAATAATCAGAAGGTTCGTTCACGGGACCCTCTTGCTTGTGACGGGAGTGTTGGATGAGGGACTGAGGAGAGTCCAAGAGAGAAATACCGTTGGTTTAGTTTATGGGCTTCACCAAAAGTGGAAAAGCGCGACAGGTGTTAAGGCAGGAACTTGGACACCAGTACCTCATGTTAAGGCAACGCGGTAAGGGTCATCGCAGTTAATGGAACCAGGACCAATGACGAGCCTCAAAATGGTGCAAATCTTATCTGAGATCACTTGCCGGGTTTGTCGGTGGTACGAATCCCATGCAATATCAGGAGAATATGATAAAATCAAACCCTGTTGCCCATAGGGCGACCTTGCAGCATCTTTGTCTTGGCTTTTTATGGAAACCCTAGCAGGGTAACAACTCCGCTTTATTCCTGAGTAAGCTAGATGTGGCTTGGGTCACGTGATTTGATGTGGCACAGTCGGCCGAGCTATCTACCTCTGAGCCACAAGGAATTTCTTCCATCATCATCCCGGGTGAGTCCTGGATAGTCTACCTCACACCTCCCACAATCACCCAACAACCTTCGTCGTCGAATAATAAAAACACCACCAACTGCGAATCTCTACACACCTAATCGGCCGCTGTTAGAACTCATCTGAGATCCGGAAATGGGTGCTCTGCTCTCAATACCGTTTCTGGCAGTTCCTAGTCTAACCACCGTATTACCCTCCTAGCCTCCCACCACACCCACCCAAACTCACGCTGACACGACCACTAGATTGGCTCTTTCGCTGCATCGTGTTGTGGTGCTGCAGCTTGTTCCGCACTGTGTAGTGCTTGTGGTAAATGTGGCAGTAGGTATGGGGGATGCTCATCAAGTTGCGATAAGGGGGCCATGGCTAACTTCACCGCAGTACTGCCACGAGAATCGCTTATGCTTGTGTGTTCCCTGGCTCAAACGTTTTTATTTGGGGTCCTGATGCTAAATTTTATAGTGCTCTTTCTGTTGAACAGTATTATCTCTTGGATTATGCTCTCGCCCTGGGCCATCAAGAAGCTTGAACATTTGGCCCTGGACTATTTCCCCATCACTTGTTTGGGGGAGCAATGTTACGGTTTCGTCGCGGTACATCGTATACAGTTTGCTCTTGGTGTTTTCCACGCTGTTCTCGCTGCTGCCCTTGTGGGGGTTAAAAGCTCTAAGGGTGGTCGTGCAGCTATCCAGAATGGGTTAGTAATCTGGTGCTGGCGACGTGGGGGAGAGGATTCTAACAGTTATTATAGATACTGGGGGCCCAAGATTATTGCCTGGCTTTTACTTATCGTTCTTACGTTCCTTATTCCTGAGGGCTTCTTCCTTGTCTGGGGAAACTACTTTGCAACCTTCGGCGCTGTTTTGTTTCTTCTTCTTGGTCTCGTCCTTCTTGTTGACCTCGCACATACCTGGGCTGAAGTTTGCCTTGAAAAGATTGACGAATCGGATTCTCGAATATGGCGTGGCATCCTTCTTGGCAGCACATTGGGGATGTACATTGGAAGCATTGTGCTCACGATTGTGATGTATGTCTTCTTCGCTGGCAGCGGATGTTCTATGAATCAAGGTGTGCTCTTTCATCTGTCCGTTGGCAGCATATCACTTACCGCAGCACTGCAGCGGCCATCACTGTCAATCTCATCTTGTTCATTCTGGTCTCTGCGATTTCTGTCCATCCCAAGGTTCAGGAATACAACCCACAAGCCGGCCTTGCTCAGTCTGCCATGGTTGCAATCTACTGCACCTATCTCACTATGTCTGCTGTTTCTATGGAGCCTGACGACAAGCAATGCAACCCTCTTCTACGAGCTCGTGGGACCCGTACTGCTTCTATTGTTCTTGGTGCCATCGTAACTCTCCTTACCATTTCATATACTACCACACGTGCTGCCTCCCAAGGAGTTGGACCACTTCACAGAGGAAACAGCTCCCCGAATAACGGTGGCTACTCTAGCTTGGGAGATGGGGAGCACGGCCTCGTCTCGACAGAGCCCAGCAGATCCGAACTCAGGGCCCGTGCTCTGCGCAGGGCCGTTGAGGACGGAAGTTTGCCTGCCAGTGCCCTGGATGATGATGATTCGGATGACGAAGATGATGCCAGAGCTAATGATGACGAGAAGAATGGAGCTCAGTACAGTTATTCAGGGTTTCATATCATCTTCTTCCTGGCGACTGCATGGACAGCGACACTTTTGACAATGAGCTTAGAGCCAGGAAAGAATGACGAGGAGGGTTTCACTCCTGTTGGCAGAACGTACGCTGCTAGTTGGGTTAAGATTATCTCCGCTTGGGTGTGCTATGCACTCTACTCCTGGACTTTGGTCGCACCGGTTGCGTAAGTTTTATCATTTCATCAATTGACTCTTCGAGCCTCAGCTAACCTACTCTCATAATAGCCTCCCGGAGAGATTCTGAGTTCATTGTTTTGCTGCTCTCGGGTTTGTCTGCTTGTGATATGTCAAGGGCACGGGCCGTTCACGCCGTGCGCAAATGCATCAGGGGATTCAGTTGTTTCTTCGCTCAGTTTAACTTATCTTTACTTTCGCTTTCCGAATGGCGTTTTTGTATTTTGTTGCGTAATTGAGGTCACGTGTCTTATGTATCAACAGTTTCAAACGAGATATCTATTTTGGGGGCTATAATCCATGATCAATCAATTTTTCCTGCTCGCTTCCATTTGGGGATCACCACTGTTATCACATGCCACCACCCGATTATTGCTCGCCAAGGCACCAGCTACTCGAGTACGAGCACAGATCCCCTGCGTCTAAAACCCAACAATCACTCCTGGACCATTAGACACCCCCAAGTCATAGTGCAATCTCCCCCGCTTCTCCGAGGAGATCTCGCGAAAGGAGAGAAGTCTTGAGTGATCGTTCATGAAATGTGGGGTGGTGCGCCCCCCATCAACCATACGAAATAGGTGCTCGAGTACAGTACAAGTGTTGTGTGAAAGACTTGAAAATTCGTGATCGTGAGTTAAATAGAAGAAGAGAGAAGAAAAAACGAAAAAAATGACGCCATAACCTGAGTTTTTCTTTTTTTTTTCTTTTTTTTTCTTTTTTTTTATCAAAAAAAAACCCCCCCTATATCAAAACCAACCAAAGCTGCCATCGAAAGCTTCTTCGAATACTTCACGTTCCTCGGAAGAGGGCGGTACACCTCGCAGTTCTTTGTAGGTCATTACTTTGTTCTCGGCGTAGTGCGAGAGAAGGTTTTCCATGTCGTCTTCGTTCATGTCGCAGAGTTCTTCGAGGCTCCAAGTTTCGCAGACTCTTGTCATCCTATTTACCATCCGCTGTCAGCATTAGTAACGAACAATTGCAAGAGTTGAGCGTAAGGGGGCAGACCATTCCATCCTCTTCGGTCCTTCAGAACACGCCGACGCAACTTTCCTTAACCTCTTCCTCAAGGAGCCAACTTTGACGATCGCTTCTCCAAGGTTCGTCGGCAGCGTCTCGGCGATCTGCTTCCGCACGATGTTCGCTAGCTTTGGTCCATTCCCATTCGTCGAGACCATGACCTGCAACGGTCCATCCCTGTGCACGCTGCCAAAGTAGAAGTCGCACTCCGGCGGGACGTCTGCGACGTTCACCGGGATACGTTTCTGCTTGCAGAGGGTATAGATTTGTGTTGATGCTTGGGGGTCGTCGATTGCTGTTAGGACCATGGTTATATCCGGGTCTTCCAAGTCTGAGGGCTCGAAGTTGCGATCTATGTGTGTTACTTGACGTTTGAGGATTCGGTGATGGACCTCCGGGTGTAGGCCGGTGCATGGGGTTATTACGGTTACTCTTGCGTCGGCATTGAGGAGGTTGAGGATTCGGCCGGCGGCGACCTACGATTTGATTATGTTAGGCGTTGGAATTAAGGGTGGACGGGGGGGAATGGGGTTGTATCATACATTTCCGCCACCTACCACAAGGACGGTTCTATTCCGGACTTGCCATGCAAGTAAGAGGGAGCCACCGCCTTGAACAGGGGGGAACTCATCGTTAGGGACTACCATTGTAGGGTTTGTATATGGCAGAAGAAGGTAAATGTATTGAGGTAAACAATAGCAAGACTACATGGGTAGCGAGAGGAATAAGAGAAGGTAAAGCTCGTTAGAGCATGCTAGTGAGTAAGAGAAAGAGAAGGAAGGAAAGAAAGAAACCAAAAACTTGATAGAGGTTGGACCAGCCATTGCCAAGCCTTCAATGAGCAGTCCACACAGCCGCCATTTCTTCTCCAAGAATCGCTTTCCTCCTTCCGTCAAGGCTTGTGAAGACACGAGCTCCAATCTGAAGACCCCCCACCACCACAAGCACGTGCGCACAAACATACACCACACACCTGTCAGCTAATCTTACCAAAAGATAAAGGTGTCTCTGCTCCACATCGGACAGTATAACCCCCCTTTACCCCGAGCTATCAAACCGTCAACCTCACAAACAAACGGACTGCCGTTCGAGGATCTATACCTCGAGAAAAGAACCCTTGAACGTCATGAATACCGCTGGAGCACGTCCAGTGGGAGGAAGGGTTCTTGGAAGCGCTACCTCTGCCAGAAGGAGTCTTTCCCCGGCTATTTCGTCAGCCGTCGGGAGTGGGAGATTGTCGCCGTCCGCTAGTTCAATTTCCTTGAACTCAGAGTTTTCCCTGCGAGACGGGGGGAATGAAGGGGGTAGTATGGTGTGCCCAATTTGCTCTGAGGGGATGGTGTGTTTTCCACAATCAGTCAACAAATGTATTCACACTCGTGACATCTTTACTGATTGGTAGCATAGGTGACTTTGTTACAATTGAACCGGTACAGGAATTCTGAGGAGTAGCATTCCTGGAAGAGGGATATATGCTAATGGCATAACAGACATCTTGATGATATCCACAAAGAAGTTGAGGAGATCGAGAAGGATGACATATCAACATGGTTCCGAAAGCGCATGTTAAAGGCCAAATCCTTCCAGCCAGTAGCAGTCCTAAACCAAAAGCTCAAAGGGTTGGATGTCTTTGAATCCAATGAGGCTCTTGCCACCGCTGGCCCGTCTTCCAACCCTGTTACCGCGAGCGCAACTATGATCGAAGAGCGAGATCCGGATTACCTAGTTACAAGAGCACACTGGCAACGGAGCACTCTGGATGACTATTGCCTCGACCCTGTCTGCCAAAAACCTCTCGGCGCTGTCAACGGAAGTGTCAACTGTCGGAAGTGCGGGAAGCTGTTTTGCGAGGAGCATACAATGTATCAGATGAAGCTTTCGAGATCGGCGCAGCATGAGCCCGTGAGGGGATTTTGGTGCAGGGTTTGCGAGACGTGCTACAAGTCAAGAGAGGGATACAATGACCATCAGGGTACCACAAGTTGGATCACACTAGGGGAATCTCGGGTTGGCTGACTTGTTTAGGGCTTGTACGGGATCATACGAAGGGATTTTCCGACCGGAGGAGAAGAGCTGTTGATAGGGCATATCTAGAAGTGACCAGACTTGAAAAGAGACTTACGAAGGTGTTCTCAGCCACCCCGCCGTTCCCACCGTTGACACTACTCTAATGATAATCACAGCTTACTCAACTTCTGATCAACCCTCCCGAGCCCCTGTCTGGGACTAGTGGGTTTATCAAAGCTGTTGCGAGCCTAAGGAACCAACGGAGGGTAATTGAACAGTCAGTGGTGGCCTGGGAGGACGACGCCAACGTTGCCGCATGCCCGCACTGCCGCCAGACGTTTTCACAATTTACAATACGGAAACACCACTGCCGATTATGCGGGAAAGTTGTCTGCGGGGATTCGCGAACAGATTGTTCCAGTGATGTTGGTCTGAACGTTTCCGCAAGTATGTTTGCTACTTACTGGATGTTCGGAGAGCTCCTGACTAACCTCGTGATTAGTGGCTAATGCGCTCTCCGAGAAGGTCCTTAATGAGATGAGCATTGACGTGCGGGTATGTAGAGCGTGCCGAACCGTCGTCTTCAGTAAACGAGACTTTGTTCAGGACCTAGCCAAAATCCCCCAAGATGTTCGAGCCTATCAAGCCCTCGTCCAATTTGAGCAAGGAATTGAGAACATGATGCCCCGATTCCAAAAACTATTAGCAGAAATTCAGTAATTCACACCCTCTCACTTTTATCCCCACTCTAGGCACATCCCACTAACCACAACCTCCTCCAGAGACCCAAATAAAACACCCACCCAGGCAAAACTCACCGAAGCCACGAAAACCCGCAAAAAGCTACTGGACACCTTTGCGCAGTACGACGCAACTGCCAAGCGTGTCTTGAACCTCCCCACAACCTCCCAAACCCAACTTCGCCTCCAAAAAACTATCTACCAAGCTGCCACACAATTCCTCCACTTAAATATGCTCCCATTGAAAGCCCTACCGAAGCTCCTAAGCACGAATAGGCCCTCCAGCGCACGAATACAGATTATTGCCAATACGAGTGGGAATAGTAAGCCTTCTTCCAGCCGGGCGTTGACAATGGTCACAACAGAGGAGGAAGAGGGGGAGGCCGAGGTGGATATCGGTGCTGCGCTCAAGGAGAAGGAACTGAAGGAGGGGCTGATGGTGCTGGAGGAACAGAGGTTCATGGTGCAGGAGATGCTGACCGAGGCTAATAAGCGGAGGAGGTTTGACGAAGTCGCTGCACTCGCGGCAAGTCTCGAGGAGTTAGATAGGGAGGTTGAGAGAATGAATAGTGAGATTTCGAAGTTGGAGTCGCAGTAAAGATTCATTGGTGTTATGACACAGGATTCCATTTTTGAGAAAGGGGGAGTGAGGGTCTGTTGTATGAAATGATTGTGGCTGGGCCAATGAATCCCTCCTCGCCTTTTATTTTTCTTATTTCTATTTTTCCCCCTTCCCCATTTTGCTACTTAGACTACTTCATTTTTTGTTGTGGTTGATGATATGCATGCATGGCGGACAATTTGGAATGGAGTTTTAGAGTTTGGTTATTTTTTTCACAATTTATTTACCGTATATATTTTTGCTTCTTTTGTATGTCTGTTGCAGTATTTGGCAGTGTTTTAGTGGCTGCGCCTTTATTTTTGGATAACGAAGCAATGGTTGGATACAGGATGCGATACGGTAGCATCTATGGAAATATCACAGAGAACCTTGCTTCCGCCTTTTTAACCCGGTTCTCCCAACGCAATAGCCATGATACAAAGGATCACTCGGCACCATCTAGGTTCGAACGGTAAGTGTAGAGAGTATACGATACCATACCATACAACTTACAGCCCCCCATGAGACCTCAAAGGTTTGTTGATCATTATATATTATTGTTCCCAAATGCAGTTGAAAATAATGTTGACTGAAATAGAAATAATTATGTAGTTTCTAATTCATATTGAGCTTCTATTGATACTGATATAATGAGACTCGTGTTTTTCTGCTAAGATTTGCCTTCCCCATTTGTCCAGGTCAGGTTGACAGGGATGTTTTTTTTTTTTTTTTTTTAATAAATATAGGCATAGTGTATATAGAGTGCATGACTAACATGCTACTCCAATCCAGTATATTGAGATTTTATATATGATGTAATCAAGCTCAAATTCAACAAGTACCATTTACAATGCCTGAAGGAGAGATCCATTGGAAGTCTACAAAAGCTGCTATTGTTACTCTTTATATTTGCTGGAATTACATTAATTCAAGTGTCAGTATGCCTGAAAGAAATCAAAGAAACTACATTACAAATCTTTAAGACAATTAAGGTAAGCACAAGACATCTCTAAATTCAATATTGTGCAATATGGAACTTGAAACTAGAAATTAATATATAAATAGAAATACTTATAACCCAGTCAAGATATTCAAGATATCCTAGCAATAGGAGCAATAGGTGACAAGATTTGAG
Organism: Tuber calosporum; assembly: GCA_003316355.1. Lineage (NCBI taxonomy): Eukaryota > Fungi > Ascomycota > Pezizomycetes > Pezizales > Tuberaceae > Tuber > Tuber calosporum. Next base: position 43,313 of record QFET01002418.1, read on the forward strand.
AAACACCTGTAGTTTAAGAATAGTACTCAAAAGGGTAATGAGAATACAATTGAATAGTTGAGCTTGTTTTGCAAGATATTGAATATCAGCTTGGGACCTTTATTGCAATTGGCTCTAAGTCAGGTTGGGATATTTGTCATATTTGGTAACTAGGTATTCTGGATTGCAGTTAACTCATAGTTATGGGTAATTGGGTTGTTGTGTTACGATCATAGGCTGTTAGCTGACTTGCAACAGGTAATTACTTCTCAGGGGGTTGGATAAAAATGATCAGGTCGTCCTCATGGTCCGGTATGGGGTGTGGCGCTACTCTTAGCCACCAAAGTAAGAGTACTATGGCAACGAGTAGTACTAGCTGGGTATCCAATATTGCTCTTAGGCCTATGCCTACATTGTATTGATAGCCGAACCCTATGGTCCCTATCGCACAACGCCAAAAGAGGAGCGGGGAGGTAAAGAGGTTAAGTAATTGTATAGGAAAGAACTGAGATGGTTCCGTGAAGAGTCCTAACTACAGGCCATCTCTGTTTTTTTTTTTTTTTAATTTCTTAGCATATTCTTTGATTAAGGTACAAAGTTCGCATGCATCGCTAGATATGGCATTGAAAAACCTTACCTCCCCAACCTAGGGATCAAAACCCGTACTTCCAGGACCCTGTGGTATGGGTCTAACCGGAGATTTCTACCTGTAAACAAGCAAACGTCTAGCTGAAACAACAAGGTGAAAGTAAGAAGAAGGTAAGCAGGAAAGCATAAGGGAAACCCTAGATATAGACTCCAGCAAAAAACAAAACAAAATATAACCATAAACGAAAACTAATCCCCAAACTCAAAGAGATACAGGACCAGGAGCCACCTATAACCAGATGTGACTGATAGTGTTAGCCATTACTTCGAACCCAACTAGCATTAGCAACAGCTAAGCAGACAGTGCAATACCATGATAGACTGTAACCGGAAGGGCTTGCGACCATGGTAAAAGTGGTGGGAGCAGGTGTGTGATACAGGGTACCACAGAGTGAAGGGGAGCAGTAGGGTGTCAGCCGATCCAACTGACAGGAAAGGGGAGGGATGGTAAGGCAATCACCAGAAACAGCAGACATGGCAGACCATGACCACCGCTTTCCTGAATCGTAGAACGAGCACCGCTGACCGAGAGAGAGACCGTAACGCTACTAAACGAGGGTGTTCCTCGCTAAAGCCGCTAACCAGCTGGTGCATTATTGGCAGGGTGTCCAGTACTGACAGTGCCGACCGTAAGTGTGATGAGAGATGTTGCCGACCATGCAAATACTAAGCGAGGCTTAGCAGAAGTGGGGTATGAAAGGGAGAGGAGACATTGTGAGATGAAACCAACAAGAACCCCTATGTGAGGGTATTCCCTAGCAAGGGGGATGAGAGGAGGAGGGGCCCCCAACACCTTTAGGCAGAATAGCCATCAAAGGGGGAGGGGGACGGGAGGAGGATAGTTGGCAATGACTCTCGTGATGTTGAGATTTCAATCATCAGGTGTGTGGAGGAGATAGAGGATGTAGTAACTATAGGCCGTTTTTTCTTCTTTTTTTTTTTTTTTTTTTTTTTTTTTTTTTTTTTTTTTTTTTATATCATATATTCGTTGTTAAAGTACAAGAACTTGCATATAGTGCTAGCTATGGCATAAACTAAACATTAATTCCAAAAACCAAAAACAAAAGAAACTAACGGTACATGAAGCTCCAATGGGACAGGTAACTGTCCATACACCTCATACGGTAAACTCAAGTAAGGAAAAACCAGCTAAGGAAATATACAGAAACCAAGCCACCAGGTGAGGAAAAACCACAAATTATCAAGATCTTTGAGGCGAAAAGAGAGTGTGGGCAGGGGACCCTATGGGGGTTGGGGTAACCAAAGGAGTTGGCTATGAGGGGGGGGATAGCAACATGTCAGGAGAGAAGCTAACCTGCGTGTCTTGTAGATAGGTGACCAGGTTGAGGAGAAGTGGTATGGAAGAACAAATGGGGTCGTCCGTGCCTAACCCTACAACACCTTTAAGGTGGCATCTGCGGGCATCGGCAGTGGCCGTGCAGGAGAGTGTGGCCTGATGGAGGTTTACGTCGAAATCCCAACATCGTAGACAGAGGGTGGACTACTCTTAGGAGGCCCTGGAGGTATAAAGAGCTAGGTAGCTCTTGTGGGCACGCATTTGGTGAATGCAGCCCGCTATGAACTTGCCAAGGCCCATGAAAGGGTGTGGGGACAGGGACGGTTTGTAGGGGTAGTAGTATGGGGGAGGACAGGCCTCTCCCCAGTCGTTGATGAGAGGCTGGTGTACCGGCCTCCTAAGGCCAGTATAGGCGGCGCGCATGCCAGGCAGCGGAGGGAGAGGAGGACATGGGGGTGTGTGATCTGCAGGTGGCAAGAGGGCGAAGGACAATGATCCCAAACTGGGGAGGATGAGGTAGGCTATTGCTTCCACTGGCAGGTGGGTGTGGACCGGCGGGCAGGGAGGGGCAGTTTTCTATTGGAGAGGATTGATATTGGGTTGGAGGCGCAATGTGAGGTGACACCACGAGTGTGGTGCACGATACTGCAGGAGGGAGGGAAAGTCCAGGGGGAGCCGCCCAGCAGCTGGGTTGATGGTGGGTGGTGCACATGCCAGCCTGAGTGCAGCAAGCCTACGGAGATGGGCGCAGAGGAGGCCAATAGGAGGGAGGCAGCTCTCAAGGGAGAGGACCGAGAGTAGGGCGGAGCAGAAGCAGTTTGTAATCCACCTCTGGATCTGGTGCCAGAAGACGTCCATGTGCCGTAGCATTCTGCCGGAGGGTATGAAGAGGTCAACCGCATACGTGAGGATGGGGAGGAGTAGGGTGACAGTAAGGCGGTAGCACAGGTGGGGGGAGAGGCCAGCCCCTGGTGGGGAAAGCATGTGGACAGTGGCAAAGGCGCCTGGAGCTAGGACAAGTCGTTTTGAGAAGTGAGTTGATGTGGAAAGGGATGGGGTGAGCCAGTAACCTAGCCACTTGAGGGAGTTGGCAGGATGGAAGACCCGCCAATCCAAATGTATGGGGATGATGCAAGAGGAGTCACACTGTTTCTTGGTGCACCAGTGAATAAGCTCCATCTTAGGGACTGAGGAGGGAACATTGCACGCTGCTCTGCGACACTTGATCCTGGAAAAGGCTGCTTGAAGCAGCTGAACATTGCGGTGATAGGAAGAAGATGATACAGTCAATGCAAAATCATCAACATAGAAAAGTATAAGGCCAATAGAAAGAGAGAAATGAAGTGAAGAAACATAAATAACAAAAAGCAAAGGGGATACAGGAGACACCGGAGGGGTGCCAACAGAAACAGAAGAAAAAATTCCCAGTGAGCCCTGGAAGAGAAGACAGTAGGTGTGGCCAGTGTGGAAGGACCTGACCCAGGTGATAAGGTAGTAGTTGACCCCTTTTTTCCTGAGTACGGATGAGAAAAAGTCTGGATCCACGTTGTCAAAACCCTCTTTGATGTCAATGAAGAGGGTGGAGATGTGTAGGGCGGGGCCGTGGAGGGTGTGTACTGTGTGAGCGAGGGTGGTGGCGGCGTCAAGGGAAGAAAGGCCCGCAAGGGAGCCACCTTGGTTAGGACTGAGGAGACCTGTAACGGAATCCTACTATGTTTTAACTATTACTACTAACATGATGCTGGTTATTAATTATTTGGGTTTATGCCTGATAAGCGCTACTATTTGGTTGTCCCTTCTTACTTGGTTATGACTTCCAAACTGGTTATTTTTTCCTTGTTTCGCTTATCACTACGCCTCCTTGCTTCTACCTATATGGGTATCGCTATCCTCCTGCTATACCTACTGGATTTGTATACTAGTAGCGATCTCTTGTTCCTTCCTGTTTGGATTCCATTAATTGTTTTGTTAGCTCCATCCTGTCGCTTTTAACCCTCTGGTTTTGGAATATGGTTACCTTGTTATGCTTCCTCTGTTAGCATATTGTGGGACAGGATGTTTGCGCTTTTGTTTAGTTTTCCTAGCTACAATCTTTTGTATTTAAAGAGCCTGCAATCCCTTAAGGATTCTGACTCTCAAGCCTCACTATCAGCAAAAGTCAGCTTTTTCCCCCTATCCCTCATGAGGCATGTGAGGGATGGGGGGCCAAATTATAAAACTCAAGTTGTTGTATCTTGTATCCATGACACCACAACTCCTGATAGCTCCTGCATTTTGCGGTATTTTCTTTTTACCCACTCTTTTTGTTGCCATCCGGCTTACTCAGGATGTTGTCCGTCCCTTTTGAGCTGTTGCACGGTCCAATCATGCGTTGACTAATCCACCCTAGTTTATTCAGCCCTACCTCCCTCCCCCCGGATTGTTCCGTTATGGCCACTTGCCCCACGACTCAATCATGCCTCCCTACGGCCTAAATGCGCTCCTCCCAGCATTGATTCACATATCCCTATTACGCCCAGCTATACACAAACCCTTTGTGCCTTTGAACGTCCCAAACTCACCTCCTCTTGTTGTCTTCTTGCTCCTCGCTAACCTCCCTTATTTTTCCCCTTCCCTTCACCATTACACCTAGACCTAATTCCACACCACCACTTCTCCTCGCGTATTCAATACTTACGTGGACGATTCTCGTCCTTTTCCCGCTCTCGCTCGTCTCTTCATCTATGATGCTTGCTGTCGCGTCCATCCCTCCACTTCTCAACTCTGCCCTATGACTGCCCAAGCCACGGTATTATGATAACACTATCCGGTTCCAAAATTTCTTTCTTTGTCGCAGCACCATTGCCTTGTCGCATTCCTTCACTCTCTTGCCGTACTCGTCCTTTCTTCACGGCTCTTAGGGGCCTTTGCCCGGCTCTACGCCACCTTTACTGAGCTTTAGTTTTTCCAATTGGGTTGTAGTCTAACTTTAAGTAGTATATTATAAATCAATAAATATTTCCAATTATTTCTTAATTTTATTTTAATACTACATTTATTCCGAATAGGATGTTATTCATCCTCAACCCACCCCGCCTCTAGAGCCTCAACCTCATCCCCATCTTCAGGATCTGAATTATTGTCCTCCACCTCACTTTCCTCATCCCCTGAAATCTCCAACTCCATATATGCCGCGGCTTCCTTATCCTCAGGTGGGGAGCGAGACTCCTGATCCTGAACAAACTCCTCATCCCGCAGCATCTACTTGCTGTGCTTTTTTGTATCTTCCACGAGTTTCCTTCTCACCTCTGGGGGCAGACCTTGCCAGGTTGCATGCTGTCGGAGATAAACATCTAAATTTTCTCGGTGAGTACAATAACCTTTAGAACATCTCATTTGGACCTTCAAAGGTTATAACTAACTCTGTGCTGTCAGAGCTGAGAAATCTGGGGGCTGAACAAATGATCCGCAACTCTAAGCCTTCAAAGCATGATACATACAGGCCGTTGTAAGGCATATTAGGACGTCGTTAGTACGATTAAGAAACGTTTTATCGGTCCTCCCATGCATTCTCCTACCCCGGTACCACTTATAAAACAATAGTTTTGCTATCTCTGGCGCAGCAGACCGGAAACCACATTCCTGCCTTGGTAAGCCTTTTCGCCTCTCATTAGGGACGATCTGGCTACTACTGACATCTTGTTTACACGGATAGCAGATGAACCGGTCATTTTCCAGCAAATAGGTAACCCGCACCTTTATTTCGGTCCTTGTTTTATGCGCGAAGTCATAAAGGTCATCAATCGTGTTTTTGGACTCTGAAACTAAGTGTGACCTGGCACTGGACTGCCTCGATTTCAACTAAATGTATCTAATTAGCTATTCACCATCCCAAAGGGGACGTTCAGGGATATTCAAAAGACCTACAAAAGTCATTGCCGACTTCCTGATCTCCCTGTCTCTCCAACCCAACTTGGTAGCTGCCTTTACCCAATAGCTTTTGAGAAGCATATCGTTTTCGGCAGGCTTTACGAAGGGATTAACAAACCATGTGTGGTACCGTACCATATTAGCTGCGTTCTCAAAGATTATCCTCTCCTCCCCATGCAAGGTATTGCTTTTTGATGATACGGTGACCGGGACTGCAATATCAGACGGCGGAAAGTCTAGATTAGCCATACGACGCTCCGAATGGGACGGCACTATTCCTTCCCCTACAGCATCAAAGGGTGAAAGGTATGACAAATCTACTCTGAGATGGCCTGAATGCAATTGTGCTGCCTCCTGCTGTGACGAAAGCCCTTGTGAAGGGCCATTTAGAGGCGGTGATGGGGAGTCCTCAGTGCTCTTCCTTATTAGCATGCAATTTTAAAAGTTATCGGATTCACTCACAAATCTCAACCGGCTCCTTATCCTCTGTGGCTGTTGCTTCACTAGTGGTTCTGCTGGACGTTTTTCGAGCCTTCTGGGACAAATGGGAACATCATCCTCGTCAACTTCCGTAAGCTCCTCTTCCTCAACAAATGAATTAACAGGTTATTGTCTATCCCGTGCTGGCATGCAACTCTCTACAAAGGATACAGAAGATCTCGATGATGATGGCTGAGCTCAGTGGACTACTGGTACCGTAGGCAAGTGTTATATAAAAAGTTTCGGGTGAGCTCATTTTGACCTCTGAACGGCAGAACTCACCTCTGCTTGTATTTCCTATCATAATTTTGTGTATATGAAATATTTAGAATGCGTAGAGGAATTGGATTGATGCGTGAAAGGTCTCCATGTAATGAATGAACTCACAGTGTCCCCCGGGGACGAAGGAGCTATATGCTACAGCATAGATTTGGCTTGAGCCCAAGGTCCATGTAAATCATTGGCATTTACCCAGTTCACGCTATAGCCTTTTGGCCGCCCAACGTCTCAATTACTACGTGCACGGATGGCTCCAGGCTGGATAGAGACTATCTATTAGGGATTGCTAGGAGAGGATTTTATATGCCTGGTCACTTGGTTGAACGAGCATAACTTATGATTTCCAAAAGATTAGATTATACATACTAGGACGAGATCAAGAAGAAAGGGGAGGTTTAGCGTTTCAGAAAACCTTTATATCTCACCGGCCTAATTAAAAAAAAAAAACTATTAAGAATACTAAAATCTAGGACTGCAGGATAGGATCTAGAGAAGCTGTAAAACAGCATAGACATGATTAAGAAAATGATTCGCAGATAGAAGCAAAAAAGTGAAAAAAGTTAAGAAAGCCCCATGAAACCAATGAAAACACATATGAAGGCTCCAATAAGACGTAGCCCGGCATAAACAAACAAGCTCTAGAAAACAGTCGCCAAATGGATGCAAGTTGGAGCAAAAGTAGGAAAGTCCATGAAACAAAAAACACCCTAAGGCCCAAAGAAGACGGACCCTGGCACAAAGAAATAAGCTCCAGAAAACAAGCACTGAAGAGATACAGGTTGGAGCGGGAGTAAAAAGGTTCATAGAACAAATGAACCGGGATCCGAAGGTCCAAAGAAGACGCAGCCAGGTACAAATTAGCCTAGGAGACCCCCCAAGTAGCTGATAGAAATGAAAACAAAACCAAGAAACCCAGTTAAACAAAGAAACCCAACCGAAAACCCAAGAAGACACAGCGCGTTCTAATTACCCCCTTCCCCGTCTCCGTCTCCATCGCCATCGCCATCGCGACCACAGGTGGTGCCTGACACCCAGGAGGTGGAACGCCCGGAGGCAGAGCAACATTTGAGACATCTTGTCCAACATAAAGGTTCATATAACCTGCTCCCTGCTTAACACAAGCGCGAGAGAGGAGTTCCCGGGAGTGCCCCTGGAATTTAATGACCTTGCGATCATTGCTCAGAATCCTCTTCTGCCAGCCAGCATGAGACCTGGGAAAGGCCTTGCTGCGCTTTAGCGGCGCCCAATGTCCTCCTCAACATTAGAGTCAGAATCAGGCTCTGTGTAGCCCTCAGTGACATTGAATTGGCCAGGGTCGAGATAGCGCCGATTGCCCCCATCAAGAGGTGTATTGTGACGAACAGCGTCGCCACCATTGGCAGGAACAGCAAGATCGCGGTGGAGGAAGCAAGCAACTGTGAGGGTGGTGCACCGGGAGAGACGAAGCCAGGTATTAACTTGATTATCGTGGATCAATTCGATTTGGTCGGCAGCATCGGGGGTGACATTCATCCCTTCAATGTCGGGAGGAATCCCAATGAACTGTCGCGGGTGCTCCTGATTATCCAGGTACCGACAGGCAGCTTCGCCGAGCTCCTGCAAAGTGTAGTACCGGAGGATCGCCAGCCAAGTCTTGTTAGGCGTATTGCCACTGTGCACAACCCAGGGCAGCTGGCGACCCTGCCCAGCAAAGGCACCTGACGTCTCAATGAATATTATGCGCACCGGTCTCTCTTCGTGAAGAGTTCCTTGGGGATGTGCAACGTCCCTTCCACCCCCCGATCCGGAACCAGAAGCATCGCCGACGCCCTCATCCTCATAGGCGTGCTCATCATCGGAATTGAGTCTGGCATTCCTCCGAGACTCGGCTGCCTTCTTCAGCAAGTCAATGATGAGGGTATCCAGGGCGACGTGGAATGCCAGATGTGGGCCGTTCTGGGGTGAATTGAATTTGGCTTGAAAGTCTTGGGGGGTAGTGTAGGCAAAGACCTCAGTTCTGAGTTGACCCCAGAGGATATCTCCGGCCTTTCTACGGCTAGTAATACCCTTCTCCTGGACTTTCCCCAGAATGAACGTCCGAAGGGCACGGTATCGCCTCCCAGCGACACTGCCTCCAACCATTGAGATTGAGCTCAGTACAGAACTCGGCAGTAGTGGGACGTGGCATGCTAGCAACCAATCAGATTCTCCGTAAAAAGGAGCAAATGAGACGCACAGAGGACTAACCTTAATTAAGAAAGGATGATCTTGGCGTGCAGAAGTGGACGGAAAATTACACAAGATCTAGCGAATAGTCATCAGTAATTAATCTATCTTGGGAAAGGTCCCGATAAGACGCGCAGGGACTAACTTTAAGAAGATTCGCAGCCGATAATGGGGAGCCACTAATCTATCTCGCCAGTAGCGATTAGTTATTGTTTCCCATTAAGAAAAGCCAGAGAGTAGCCCATACGATCCATGCACAGGATCAACAAGGCCTTTACCCGTCCCCAAAGGAATGCGTGAAGGCCAGGCTTCAAAGGTTTGTGTTTGTTTGTTCTTGGGGGATGAGGAAGGAAAGTAAAGAGCCAAGAGAGATGAATCGGGTAATAAACTTACCTTTATGCGGTCGAAAACGGTTGTTTCTACAGTGACAGGATTTTTTGCGGGGACGAGCGAGGGTTTAAAAAAGATGCCCGGGATGACAAAGCTACACTAGAAAAGCTACCCGGAGAAGTGACTGAGGGCTTCAACGGTAAGTGATTCTACGCAGAGCGATCACTATAAGGTAGTTAATGAAAGGCCTGAGAACGGCTCATTTTAGACATTAGGAACGATGTATGAGACCTACTGTGGGTTGGCGTGAAGTGTGAGTGAGACTTTATGATCGCGCAAAAGAATTACCGTACTGGCAGTATAAGATGATGTTGTAAAGACAAAAGTCGCTGTTTGAGGCTTGAAAAGGACATTTAGAGGCGCTACTGGATTTGGTGAATGAAGAAGAAGAAAGAGAAAGGGCAGGGTAGAGCGGGTCTATATAACAAGGAAGAACGTACTATTCAGGGTGTTTGTCGCTATATCAAGACTTCTACTAATTCTGAGAAGTTTGAAAAAGACTGTTGAACGTCACATCTTGAATGTTGAACATTCTTCTGAACCTGTACAAAATAGTACAGGCGTACGGTTACAATAAGGTTACAAAGGAAGCTTGTACACTTGAAAGGTAAGTCGAACAAACATGAAAAAGCTTTTCAAGAGAGGATTGAGGTACGGCGATGTGATGGGTGGGCTGGGGACTACCCCTGCTGTCTTGGTATAGGTTCGCATAAGGGAAATTCACGTATAGGCACTTGACATGATGCTTAGCATTTTCAAAGTCTGCAATGAGCTGAACAACGTTCAGGATCTCAAAGATAGATTCTCATTGTTTATGCTATGATAAATATAGAAAATCAAGGGGAGATGTTCTCAGGATAAAAAGCCCAGGGCCTAGTTCGAGTTAGGTTGTGGAGAGGGAGTTTAGGACCGAAGAACGGACACGATCTGTGCCCTCAATACAATTTTGCTCAGGGGTAGGAGAGAAAATACACGGCAGCCCCCACGGGCCATACCGTGTATATGGATAGTTTTCGTTTTTTTTTTCTCCCCCTGCCATATCTCTAACTCTAGGATCTAGTGGGACAAGGATCGTTCTATTGGTACCTTCTTGCTTACCATCTATCTCTAAAATGCAGCTCCGGTCAAGAAACTAGCTATCCGATTGTCACACGTGTTTAAGTACAAGGTCAGACCAGTCCTGAAAGTAAGTTTGGTTTGTTCACGTCTTCGTTGTTCTGTTTTCCGTTAAAACTAATTTCTTACAGAATGGTAAAAGTGTCCCAGTGCCCGTACTGCAGGAAAAATACAAGTCTAGTTCATAGTATAAAAACCATATGGAAACCGCACATTTTGACTTTGTAGAATCTCGGAGAACACTCAAACAGCCCATTTGTGACACAGAATGTCCAACTCAAATCACGCTACCGGTAGACTCTGATCAACCTTTCGATCCGATCGGTAATGAATTCCCAGAAATTGAACTAAATATAGACGAAAATGAGCTCCACAGTGACGCAAACACTGGCGATTCGGACATGGAAAGCGACAATTGTTCTGATACTGAGGGAAGGGCACCATGGGTTGGATTACCCATACCGACGAAACACGCCACTGCGGGGAGATCTATACGGAACGTTGTACAGCGAGAAAATTGTGAAGACGAGATGTGGCTACCATTCAGAACCAAGTCTTACTTTGAGCTTGCACGCTTGTTTATTGAAGTAAAGGTACCAAAGGATCACATCATCAGATATTTCAAGATGAACTTGAGGCCCGAAGACAGTAATATTAAATCTAGCTATCGGCTCCTTAAGGCTGTTGATGAGTTGGAATCAGGTATGGGGATGAAGAGCTGGAAAGAGGGGTTTGTATCGTTTAGTGAAGCTGTACGTAAATCTACCGTCAGAACCTCCAATATTGACCGTATATAGGAAATACCCGACAGAGAAGAACCCGATAAAGCTTCCTTGACACATAAATTCTTTTTCCACAATCCTATTGATTGTGCTAGATATCTACTTAGTCAAGGATGTTTTGTACAAGATTTAGTTTACGCCCCAGTCAAGGAATGGAATAGTGAAGAGCCACCACAGCGAGTTTATTCTGTAATGCACAGGGCGGATTGGTGGTGGGAAACACAGGTAGGTTTAAATGCGACGTTCCACGGCGAATCCACACCCCGTGTCAGAACCTAAAATTAACAGCGAACAAAGGATACATTGCCTGATGGAGCAATGCTTGTACCGATCATAGGTGCCTCAGATGTTACCTTTTTAACGAATTTTTCGGGATATAAGAAAGCCTGGCCAATCTATATGACAATTGGGAATATCCAATCGAAAACGCGGAATATGGCCTCAAAACATGCGCCCGTCCTTTTGGCGCTTTTGCCCGTCCCCCTGAAGATGCTGGGAGTAGCAGCACGGGATGCACCGCAAAGGCAGGTTAAAAAGGAGATTATTTGTGATTTGATAGAAGCGATATTTGCGCTAATTGTTGGGTTGGGAAACGCCGGAACTGAGGTTGAATCTGCCGATGGAAATGTCAGATTATGTTTTCCATGTCTCGCGGCTTGAATTGCAGATTACTTGGAAAACGTCAGCTTGCACGGTTTTCAAAAGAATCAGCGCGCTGATCGTGAGGTACGACCGGAACAATAAGGGTCCCATTTGTGATGCCCGCGGCAAAACGAGATTATAGAAAATACGAAAATCTCTTCAACCGGTACTGCGATAACGACAAGCAAGCAGGGCAAATACTCGCAGATCATGGGTTCAGATTGCTGTCAAGCGCCTTTTGGGGTCTTCCGAACATTCAACTGTACAACTTGCCCAAACCCGATATTCTTCACGTTGTTTACCTCTGAATATTCGAAGCACACCTTATGAAATGGGTAATTGTATTTTCTAAAGAGGTTCCTGCGGTTACAAACATTCGATGCGATGAGAAAGAGTTTGGCTGTTTATCCCGGTTATTCTGCACCGAACAAAGAATACATGCGGATCTCGCAGTGGACCGCAAAAGAGGTGTGGAATCTGGTTAAAGTAATACTACCGTGTTTGACAGCTTCGTTATGTCGTCCAAGTGCTGTAGAACGTCCCGTATTTACCAAAGCTTTGGCCTGTGTCCGATCAATTGTAGACTTTCCCCTAATGTCACAATATATAAGCCATCCCAAAGAGACGATTCAATACCTCGAACAGTTACTAAAAGCCTTTCACGATCACAAAGATGTTTTTAAGGAATACCGAAAAGATTGGTCCACCACGAGAAAGGTGCGAGAGGTGAGTACAAGGATTAGGGGTAAGAATAGCCAAGTACTTAATCAACACCGCCTTTCCGGAGCCACAGCAGCGATAACACATCGTATTGCGGACGAACAGCGTCGCGATTTAGATGGAATTGTCACTGATATCTACGATGAGGATGTAGACTTTAACTCTGTTAAAACACACCTGCTGAGACACTTTGGGGACCATGTATGGCGCTTTGGGAACATTCAATTGTAGTCTACGGAGTCGGGTGAGTCAAATCACAAAACAATGATCAAAGAGGGTTATCGCCGGTCAAATAAAAATGATGTGAGCCATCAAATCCTGAGAATGTATGCCAGGCCTGACAGCTTCAAAATTCATGAAATGAATGTTGAAGCGAGTTTACAACGTCCTATTGAGGACGAACAACATGACAAGGAGCACAAGCGGAGGGTAGGATCCGTACCTAAGCAACCAAGGGGTTTTACAGTAACGATCGGAACTGTTTCTCAATTCAGTCAGACCTTGAAAAATCTCCCCCACCTTTTACTCGACTATTATCGACGGAAATCATCTGTAAGTCTAAAGCTTGATCTGGATACGGTCAAGCAGTTTCCCGTCTAGGTATGTCGGCTTTTACGCGTTCCGGTTGACAACTTTCAGGACGTGCAAGAGGTTACATGGCACCATCTTCGGTGTACAGGCACTCAGCTTTGGAGGTCCACGGGTCGAAGTAGAAATGATTGGGTCTGGGTGGATTCAGGTAAAAAAAGTATTTATGGGACGTTGAAAGGCTATTACCCAGCGCGCTTGGTATCAATAATTAAGGTTCGAGAGTTAACAACAGGTAATGTGGATAGACTGGTATTGGTAGATAGACTCTTTGTTGAGAATTCGGGGAAGTTAAGCGACATTACAGGACTTGTTACTGTCACTTTGGGGACGGCGAAAGGGCCAAATGGGACAGGGCAAAGGGTAGTTGGCGTCAAAAGGAGAATGGCCATGGCGCATTTAGTACCTTAGGGTGCCGGAGTAGATAATAAACACTGGTATGTAAATAATAGGATTGATTTAGAAACATTTAATAGAATATATTAAACAAAGTAAGATAAATACATTCGAAGGAACACAGAGTGGTCCAAATAAGACGTATAGTGATATTTTCTAAGCGAGCAGGGATGAGAATAAAATAGTAAAGTTTAAGGGATTCATGGCGTCTCAAAGAAGACGATGAGGAGTGGATTGAGTACAGACTTCAGTGTGTGGCGCGAGGGAATTAATTACAAACGCGTACTATGGAAACAAGGAAGGTTTATATGGGAACGACACAGGTGGGAAGAGAGCATATTATGGTGTGAGGAACGTCCCCAGGGGGACGGCATCCATAACGGAGAAATCAGGGGGAAGGGAAAGTGCCGAGTTATGATAGGGAGCCGAGACACGCAGAGGTTTTTCCAGACTCAGACAGGGAAGAATGAGCCACACAACGTCCAAAGTGGCGCAGCAGGAAAAGCCAAAAAAAAACGGGGGTCAGTTAGGCGAGATAGATTCTGGTGTGAAGTAAGCACAGGGCTACAGATAAAAGACAGGGATGAATGACGTTGGGGGTCAGGATTGAGCTGAGGGGAGGCCCCGGGAGTTTTCTGACAACGATAAAATTACGGGAGGGACTGTAAGGACAGGGGGAGCTGGAATTACCAGCCTGTTCAGGGAGATATATAGGTAATACATGAGGGAGAATTTTTTTTACTGATAACAGGACTATTATCTTTAATACTACAAGTTGAACGGTCACTCTATTAGTTTCATACCTTTTACCTTGTCTATTGTAGAACTATCTATCGACGCTTCTCCCCCAATCCTTATAGTATCTTCAGAGTCCCTTTTGGGTTCACGAGATACTTGGGAGTAGGTTACATTTTTTTCTCCTAGACTCAAGTATACCTTTGATATTCGGCAGAGGACTGATCACCCTTCGCCTACCTTGACCCTGCAGTACTAGTACACCTCCCTGTTTCCAAGAAGGCCTTGAGCGGACTCCTGGCGAGACCAGCTCACCCTAGCTAGCAACCATTTCGCTTCCAAGTGATACCAGAAGACACTTGCCTAGAGGATCGGTTGCATCCTCCTCACGACCCCAAAGTCAAGTGCCAGTGTCCCCACCTGCTCCACCATCTGAGGACTCAGAACTATCTTCAGTAGATAGCAGCAGCAGGGAAGAAGATGACCAAGACCAAGCCCAAGACGATGCCTAAGCCCAAGTTCCAGACCAAGTCCAAGACCAAGCCAATGTCCAAGAACAAGTCCAAGAACAGCTCCACCAAGAAGTCCAATCCAAGAATGGACTAAGCTCAAAATCAGATTCAGATTCCACTCCAGAGTACGCTCCAGTACCAGCACCCCCAGCTTCACCACCTAGACTACCTAGTCTACCAAGAGAACCAAGAGAACCAAGCCCTGCACCAGACGAATTACCTAGTCCACCAAGACCACCTAGTCTACCAAGTCCACTAAGCAATCCAAGCCCTGCACCAATCACCATGTCAGTCCCCCCAGAGGGACATAATCGTCCTAAATGGCTTGCACCATTTACATTCACATGAGAAGGAAAAGATCGAGACCCATTGAGAATCAACTCATGGTTCTACACAGTCCATCGATGCATCGCCAGCTTTGGCATAACTGACGATGCCCCTGAAGCCCTGCAATACTATGGAGCCTATTGCAGAGAGAAAGCCCTTAATAAATTCACACCATATGAAGCATCCCAAGGAGACCACACTGTTGCTGGACTCAACATGAAATTTGAGGCCTACTTCCTTCCTTCCACATCTACAGATACCATCACATGAACAGTAGCAACAAGTCAAGCAAACTACCGGCGGAAAAACAGCACAGATTACCGACACTGTAATCAGACTTGAAACCTTAAGAGAGAGTCTCCCTCCTGGAACAATTTCAGACTATTCAGCGAAGTAGAGACTCCTAGATGCTATGGATATCAAACTCAAGCGAGAAGTGAAACCATACATCACTTCAGATACTTCTTTTGACCAGCTAGTGGAGATAGCGGAAATGCGAGATGCAATTGGCCACTCTACAGGACTTTATGGAAATCGACAAGAAAATGCAACCTCTAATGCTGTTTCCCTACAAGAACCCAAGCGCCCCCAGAATAACACCTAGCGAAATCACCCAAGGATCTCCAACCACACCTCTCAGCACCCAAGAGTATCCCAGGCTGAGAAGGATCAGCGTAGAAGAGACAATGACTGTTACTTCTGCGGAAAACATGGACACTACTTCGATAACTGCTTTGAGAAGAAGAAGCATAGGTGCATACAGCAGCGAGGAAATGGAGCCCCTGGCGGATCCAGGAGACCCCAGAATCTCAGCAGAACATACCACTCCCAGGAAGACGATCCCAATGCAAAAGAATCAGTCACATTAACAAACCATGCAGGACCTAGTGGAACTCAATCCCAAGCCCTCGAAGCATACATCACAGTTAATGGCCACAAAGTACATGCATTATTCGATACAGGAACTACAGGAGACAAGCTGATATCCGGAAAGTTTGTCACCACCCACCAAATACCTACCAGAGACCTCGAGACCCCTATCAACCTGAAGATGGCAGTTAAAGGATCACGCTCATCAATCAACTATGTGGCAAAGCCTGTCATACAGATTGACAAGGAAAGTGGCGATATCTCTGAAGCCCTAGTCTGTTCCCTGGACAACTATGATATCTTCCTAGGAATGCCTTACCTTACTACACACCATGCTGTAAGAGATTGCGGAAAATCTATTAACACCTTCCCTGACAAAGGAATCACCTTGACCTGCAAGAAAGCAACCCATGCGTGATTTTCAGCCATGAATGAGGAAGATGCCACTGACTTCATTTCCGAATTTCCTACAGTATTCCCTTGCAAGAAAACAGCGGAATTACCACCCTTGAGAGATGTCAACCACTACATCGAGCTCAAAGACACAATTTCGGACCATAATCCGAGATTCTTCACATTCCCTGACAAGATCATGCCAGTATACAGAGCATTGATTGAGGACTGGAAAGCCAAAGAAATCATTTACCCAAGTGAGGCACACAACCCAGTCAATATATTCCGAAAGCAGAAACCCAATGGCGAAATCAGACGCCTTTCAGACCTTGTACCCAGAAATGATATTACTATCAAGGACCATGGAGCGATTCCCAACCATGCCATGATACTCAGAACTATTGCCAGAGCAAAGTTCAGATCCACTATTGACCTAACAAACAGGTACTTCCAAATTCGAGTTCTCCCTAGTGATGAGAAATACAACACCATCAAGACACCCTTTGGATCCTTTGCATGCAGAGTAATGCTGCAAGGAGATGCCAACGCCCCTGCTATAGCTATGAGAGGTATAGAGTTTATCCTAGCTGAAATTTTTAGAAAATTCGTTTGGGCATACATGGATGACATTACCATCAACTCAGAAACAGTTGAGGACCATATATCGCATATCAGATCAGTCTTGGGAAAACTGAAGCAGCATCAAATCAAAGCATCGCCAGCCAAGTGCAAATTCTGTGCAACCAAGCTCTCACTCCTAGGACATGATATAGATGAGAGAGGAATTCATGCAAACTCTTTAAAAATTCACTCCATCCAAGTCTGGCCTACACCAAAATCGAAAAAGGAGGTTCAGACCTTTATATGAGTTGTGATCTATCATGCACAATTCCTCCCACACCTTGCCTCCACTACTGCCCCCGTCTCGGACCTAATTTCCCATGATGTGTTTTAATTGCGAGCCCTGCATGAGGAAGCCTTCAAACAGGTTAAGTGCCTGGCCGAGGAGACAATTCCGCTCCGCCCCATCTTACATGAGACATCAGCTCATCCAATATACCTCATTACTGACGCCTCTAAGGTTGGATCAGGAGCATGGGTGGGCTAAGGACCCTCCCCTGAGAATGCATACCTTGCTGCATTCCACAGTAGAAAGTTTGCAACAAGTCAGCTGCACTACCCAGTCCATGAATTAGAACTTTTGGCAATAGTGGATGCTATTGAGGCATTCCATCCAATTATATATAGCACCAAGTACCCTGTTTTGTCTGACACAAGGCACTATCCTTTTTCCTGAAGCAGACTAACCTACCTTACCACTAAACTAGATGGCGCATGTTCTTGTAATCTTATGACTTCGATATCATACACAGACTTGGGAAAGACAAGGTCCATGCAGATGCACTATCAAGGATCTATGAAGACACCCCAGCTGAAGAAGACCAAATACTCGAAGACCCTACAGAGAAGAAACCTATAAAGACCCCCTCCTCCACCATGAACAGTATATCAAGACACTACCTCAACATTACCCATGGACTAGACCCTTCTTCTGCCCTCACTCTTCAAGAACCCTCTCGCATTCTTACTCCTGAACACCACTCCATGTGGAACTCACATCATGTCACCAGCTCAAACGCCTCCAGCTCCCAAGAAGCAAGTCACTACTCAGATACTGTTGAACAAGCCATGGACAGAGTAGCAGATACCCTCGAGCTTGCAACCAATACCATTCAAGGTTGTGTAATGGTCGAGACCTCCTCCTATCTCAGGAACCCTGAAGAGCCATCCCAGGCCACAATTCTCATTGAGCGAGCTAAAGCTCAACTGTCTGGCGTTGCAGTGAGAATTAACAATACTCCAGGAGATATGGACCAACCACTGCATCCAGATGCTATTACCAACTGCTTTAAACGAATCCAGGATTCTATAACCCAACTGGAATCCCCAGCAGTCACCATCTCCGGAAATATGGCCCCCAGCAGTTCACCTACTGAACCTGACCCTCAGCCCACACCAGTCCCTCCTCGACCCCCAGACAAAGAACTGGACCGATTTCTAGAATATATTAGATACAGAGCCATACACTGGACTGCCTGTGTCTGGGACGAATGCCAAACCCACATAAATGGAAAGAATATAGGACACTTTCCCTTGGAATCTCGCTATATTTCAGGACCATTGCCTCTTCACTCTTCCTCCAACTTTGTCTCACCTCATCATCCCAAGCGCAGAGCAGAATACAGATGGGGTATTCCTCCTCTCCTCCAGGATGATGATGGCTACCCAGTCTTTCATACAGTTATTGATAAGGGAAAAGAAAGAGAAATACCGGATATCGACCAAGGATGGGATCTACCTACCCCTGAAGCACCTGTCGATTATGAGGACTGCTTCTTTGATCAGCCATCTTCATAGCTTAACCTTCACGCTTTTCAGATTACCAACTACATGAAAGGAAAGTGGTACTCCTGCATTCAAAATGCTACCCAGAAAGACCCTCTCGTTGAGGTAGTTACCAAGGCTATAGACCACCCTGACTGGCTCTTATATGATGGAGTTCTTGTCAGAAAGGTGAAGGATAACAGTAGCGACTGTCCTTATGTCCCCTATGAAGCAAGCTATCAAGGTGCTAACATCAGAAGCGAAATTGTGCACATTACCCATTAACAAATGGCACATGTGGGTTGGCAGAAATGTTTTGAATATGCTTCAAGACACTTCTACTGGCTCTCCATGAGGAACGATTTCAAAGACTATGTCCGCAGATGCCACCTATGCCAACTCACCAAGCAACCTACCACTGTCCCAGAAGGATCAGTCACCCCCCTCCCTGTCCCCAGGCAGCCATTCTCGTCCCTTGAAATTGACTTTGAAGGACCCTTCCATAGCGATTCCAAGCTTGAACTCATCATGGTTGTCTTGGATCGATTCAGTGGCTTTACCTACCTCATATCAGTCTCCCAGGACATCACAGCTATCGACACAGCCCACACCGTTACTGAGCAAGTCTTCTCCATTCATGGTTTCCCTACCTCCCTAGTCTCTGACAGAGACCGTAAGTTTACCTCACGCTTTTGGACACAGCTTATGGCGAATCTCAATGTTGATCTCAACATGGCTACAGCTTATCATCATCCGACCAATGGACAGACTGAGTGCAGAATCAGAACTGTTCACCAATGCCTTAGGAACTATGTCAACCCTAAAGGAACCAAGTAGGTTCGCCACCTACCTCATGTTTGGACTGCAATCAATAAAGCCCCCAGCGATAGCACACAACTCTCCCCCTTCGAAATAACCTTTGGCAGACTACCAAACATCCTCACTAGTGTCAGAGTTCTCCCCACTTCAGTACCAGGAGCAGACAAGATTGCTTCACAGATCATGATGAATCAACAACTTGGCAGAGATGCACTCAAGAAGGCCATAGTAAACCAAACCAACATCAGCGAAAACAGAAGAAAGGATGGACCCCTACTCATCCCGAATGAAACTGAAGTTATCCTCAAATCAGCACCCTATGTCCATAAGGTTAGACGGAATCACAAGCTAGTTGGACCATGGTCTGGACCTTTCTCAGTAAGCAAGGACCTGACAGACATGACAACTACAAACTCATACTCCCCTCCGTGATAGCAGGAATCCACACATGAATCCATCACAGCCATCTTCGCATTTACCTAAGACCCGACCCCTTCGCCTTCCCAGGAACACCTGAACCCATATCCAAAGGACCTGTCACCATCGATACTAGTGGACAAGAGCAATGAGAAATCGAAAAGATTCTCAAAGATCGAATCTATCGCAGAAGGAGACAGTTCTTGATCTATTGGAAAGGCTATGACAAAATCGAAGCAACATGGGAACCCTTCTACAAGCTAGAAGGCGCCAGCTCCCTCATCAGATCCTAGTGGTTCAATACCTACAATGAATCCATACATTTCAGACTACCTTGGTCCCATGGCAAGACTTTCTCTCTCTGGACACTTCAGAAACCAGACTATGACCCCCTCTCATCTGAGCTTGACCCTGATGGATTTTGAAAACCCCTTAAAGACTCAGACTACTCAGAATCTGATACCAGCACAACACTCTCCACCTTGTACGAATCTGAGATAGAAAGCTAACTGCTTAATGGTATTGTCTTCGCTACTATGGGGCTAATAAAGGTGTAAGGTCCTGACACCAGTGATGGATATATGTTTACTGATTAAGTTATAGGTGTTGAAATTGAGTGGAATGCTCCAAAGGCGGGTTGGTCATTAAGCCCGTTAGGATATTCCTTATTGTTTTATTTGTTTTATTTCTTTTAAGGGGAATGTAACGGAATCCTACTATGTTTCTACTATTACTACTGACTTGATGTTGGTTATTACTTAATTGGGTTTATGCCTGATAAGCGCTACTATTTGATTGTCCCTTCCTACTTGGTTATGACTTCCAAACTGGTTATTCCTTCCTTGTTTCCCTTATCACTACCCCTCTATGCTTCTACCATTTTGGTTAACGCTATCCTCCTGCTATTCCTACTGGATTTGTATAGTAGTAGCGATCTCTTGTTCCTTCCTGTTTGGATTCAATTACTTATTTTGTTAGCTCCATCCTGTCGCTTTTAACCCTCTGTTTTCGGAATATGGTCAGCTTGTTATTCTTCCTCTGTTAGCATGTTGTTGGACAGGATGTTTGCACTTTTGTTTAGTTTTACTAGCTACAATCTTTGGTATGTAAAGAGCCTGCAATCCCTTAAGGATTCGGACTCTCAAGCCTCACAGGACTATTATCTTTAATACTAAAAGTTGAACGATCACTCTATTAGTTCCATACCTTTTACCTTATCTATTGAAGACCTATCCATCGACGCTTCTTCCCCTATCCTTATAGTATCTTCAGAGCCCCTTTGGGGTTCACGAGATACTTGGGAGTAGGTTACAAGTTCACAGGACCTTGTGACGAGGCGAGGCGGGAGGCCACAATTCTCTCCAAAACCTTGCAGATTGTCTCGAGAAGGACGATGACCCTAAAGGAGGCCGGGGTGTCGCAAGATGGCTTTCCTGGCTTGTCTAGGACTACTCCATTAGCCTTTAGGAGGGAGGGAGGGTGGAACCTATAGAGGAGCAGAGGGGAGAGGAGGGCAACTAATAAGCAAATGGTGGTGCGGTGGACCACTTTCCATACCCCATAGGGGACGGTATCATAACCCTGTGCAGAGGAGGAGGAGGAGGCCCTGAGGGCGGCAGAGATCTCGTCTGCGGACAGCTCAGGGGCATCGGAGTAGGGGCGGAGGATAGAGGGGATGCACCGGGATGGACGAGGTGGAAAGAAGTGGTTGAGGAGAGCACTGTTAATGGACTCAGGAGTGTCAGACCTTGGAGGGTGGGGAAGCGAGTTGTGGGAGAACCTCAGGCTAGCCGCTTGGTAGCTCAGAGGGAGGAGGGAGTGGCGTTCAAGAGGAGGGAGGTCCAGTCGGCCTTTTTTGCCATCTTTATAGCTTTGAAGTATTCAAGGCGGGCAAGCCTGGCACCAGATATGTCAGCAGTAGAACGGGTAGAGCGGGCTTTGGGAGCTGCGCAGTGGTTTTCTTTCCTAAGAGTAGAGAGGAGGGGTGACCACCAGGGCTTGGCCTTGGGTAACAGGCGCGAAGGTTGTGTGTGGTAACAGAGCAAGGAAAGAACGCGACAGAAGTTTGTATCGACCCATGAGGAGAGAGAAGTGGTCGAGGGGAGGTGGGGGGCGTCAGGGACTCTAAGCTCTGTAAGCAGGGGTGAGAGAGTGGCCCATTCAGTCAAGGACCAGTTGGGGCGGGGAGGTGGTTATGTGTCTTTAGGGCGCCTCAAGGAGAGCAAAACGGGGACATGGTCTGAGCCAGATGAGGGGAGAGGAGTACTCCATGAGGAGAAAACAGAAATAATAACAGAGAAGCAAAGAAAAGATATAGGACAGAGGGCCTGCCATCGCCTCCCAAAGGCAATGTTACACATATGGGAAATGGTACAAACTAGTTGATGTGATAGTATATAGAACTGGGAGGTTACTATATGACTACAACCCATGCTGGCAAGAAGTGGGGTCTATAGCAGAGCTGCTCAGCCTTGGTGAAAGATCTAGACTCTAACGTATGGAGTACTATGACTCTTGATAATCCGCATGCATATGCACTGGAGTGCATATATGGAAGAAAGACGGCCATCCACAATGATCAACTGGTATTTCATAAGATGTTTGCAACTGGGCTACATCTACTTGAACATAGTTCATTTGGCAAATGAATCAAAGGCTATTTACTAGTGGAGTGCTAGACACCCTCAGAATAGTAAATAGTGCGGGGGATCATTTGACCGAGCGGGGCATACATTTTCAGGGTCAAACTGGGTTTCCACTTACCATGACCCTGGCCATGATATCAAAGGATACTTCAAATATATGGCTACCATAAGTACTGGGAGAATTGTATAAATAGTTAGCAGTTCCCTATAGTTAAGGGACACGCTCCGCGCCCTCTATTTTCCTCCCGCTTGAAACTCTTGCCCTTTTTAGCCGAACAAAACTCGCCCTTTTGTGTTGAAACAGCCACGACACACCAAATCGTGCCCCTCGCTTAAGCTTCACTCTTTAGCGAGACAGCCCTACTTCCTGTGCAACAGTGATGGCGACAGCTTCCCCTGGCCCCTCCAGGTCAGCCTCGCGCACCCAGAACCGCACAGCCCCCTACTCAACCCACTCCTCCTGCGCCAGCACCACTGGACCCCTCCCCGAACACCTGATTGCAACCCAGAACCTCCTGGACGCTATAGTTACACAGTTCAGCCTCTCCCAGGAATCCTTCCCTGCGTTTGACAACTCCCTCCTCCACAACCTTTCCGACGGGGAAGCCACCATCATCACACTCCTCTGCACCGCCCTCTCTGGAATCAATGAGGTAGTTAGCCGACTTGCCGCACTGACTATGCGTGTGGATGAGATCTCCTCCGGTATCTCGACCCCCGCTTCTCCCCCTACTTCAGCCCC
>QFET01002420.1:0-33313 GCA_003316355.1 Tuber calosporum
CCCTTCCCCACTACTGACGCCATGGATCTCACAACACCCAGACAGCCAGTCCCACCAACTGGCGCTCTAGCTGACCCTTGCCCCAAATCTGTTGCACCAGTCCCCACCTGGCTCTCCAGTTCTCCGCTCCCACATGGCCCGTCGGGCTTTCCTCGTCAATGAGTCCCGCACTGGACCCCCCCTCCCTGACGCAGGCGCCAGGCACTACCCACACCCTCATTCAACACAACTGCCTTGGGAGCTGGAATGTGTTTCTGTCCCTTTTCAATAGCCTCAAGGCTATGCCCACCCCTCCGCACTTGGTCGCCTTGCAGGATCCTCCGGTCTTCAAGGGGCGACTACCAATATTTTCCTCTTATAAGTCTTTCTCCCCACCTACTACTAACTGCGCCAAACCTAGGATGGCCGTTTATGCTCTCCTTGATTTCATGCAAGTCTTTGCACTTTTGCCCGTCTTCTTCGACCGGCTTGATTTTATGGCAATTGATATTCACTCCCCTGCAGGCCTGTTTAACTCAGCCCATCGGGTCTTCCACGTTTACAATGCCTACTCCACCACCGGGCGCTCATCCCACACCCGTACAATTAGCCTATCTTGTACTTTTTCGGGAACACGCTTTCCCCACCCTCTTGGTTGGAGACTTGAACCTCCATTACACTCTTTCTGACCCTCTAAGGGTCCTTTCTGATACTGAATTTAGCCTTTCTTCCCCATACTTTGACCTAGCCTCTGAGCTAGGCTACTCACTTTTAAATACACCAGGAGTATTCACTAGGTTCCCCTTCGATGGCATATCCAGACCTGGAGTCTTAGACCTGGCCTTCGCTAATCCCTCCCTTGCCCCCTTTGTTAGCTCATGGAGTATCTCCCTCCCACTCACCGGCTCTGACCATCTCCCAATTACAATAGCCCTATCCACGCCATTCCTTCGACAGCCTGACCCCACCCCTAACTGTACCAAAACGGATTGGCTTACACTCTCCCCTCGCATCAAGGATCTAACGGTCCCACCTCCTCCCGAGCTCCCTACCTCAGCCTCACTTAGTGCTTGGTTCGACCGCCATCTGCGCACCATCACCTCCCTCCTTGCCCAGCACACTCCAAACAAACGTCCTTGCTTCCGGTTAAAGCCTTGGTGGACAGCTGAACTATCACAGCTGCGCCAAGCTTTCAACAGAGAGGCAAGAATATCTCGCATGTCCCCCTCGACCACCCTCTCCGACAGTGCACGTGCCTCCCGCCTCGCGTATTTCAAGGCCATTAAAAAGGCTAAGGCATCACACTGGAACTCCTTCCTCGTCTCCTTGGACTCCAAATTGGTTTGGACTGCCCTGAGGATCGCTAGCAGTCGCCCCCCTGATCGGTTCCCCTCCTTTCCCAACGCCACGACACCTGTCGAAGTCAACACCTCCCTCTTGCATCATTTCTTTCCTCCTAAAGACCCCCAATCCTCGCCATCCATACTACGACCATTCGTGGACTTCCTGCCACTTCAGAAACAGGAAGTCTCCCTCGCCCTCCGCAAGTCCTCCAACACCTCAGCCCCTGGGCCCGACCTGATCCCCTATGGCATATGGAAAAGGATCAACAACATCAACCCCACCCTCCTCACCTCCCTCCTAGGTCCCCTGCTGACCTCTGGCTTCCACCCCTCCTCCCTCAAAAGAGCCAATGGCATTGTCCTCTCCAAGCCTGGCAAATCTGATTATAACTCCCCTTCCTCCTTCCGTGTCATTGTCCTCCTGGAAACTATTTCCAAGATTCTGGAAAGGATAATGGCAACCCGCCTTTCGCTAATGGCCCGCACCGTTGGCCTCATCCACCCAAACCATAGTGACTCGCTCCCCGGCCTCAGCACCTTTGACGCATTTGCTGCCCACACTCACGAGGTCCGCCTACTGCAACGTGCAGGCCTTAAAACCTCTACCCTCTTCCTTGATATCAAAGGCGGCTTTGATAATATTTCCTCTACCTGTGTATCCTGCCTACTTCGCGCCAAAGGCGTATCTCCTTATATGGTTTCTTGGGTTCGTTCCTTTTTGACTGACCGTAAATGCCACTTGATTTTTCAAGGCTCCCTTACTATTTTCTTACCTGTTCAAGTGGGTGCCCCCCAGGGCTCTCCTATCTCTCCTTTGTTATTTTTAATTTATGTTTCTTCCATGCACTTGTCTATCCCAAAGGGGATTATGTTTTCTTATGTTGATGATTTTACTGTCACTGTTGGGTCTGGGTCATACCGGAGGAACACACAGCTTCTTCAACATTACTACACCCGCCTCTGCAGGAAGGCCACCCCACTTGGAGTCTCCTGCTCCATCCCCAAAACCGAACTCATCCACTGGCGAACTCCAAGGGATCGCACTCCCCCCTCACTGGCCCCAGCTTCTCTCGATGGGAGTCTCTTTCACCCCTCTTCCATAGTCCGCTGGCTTGGATACTGGTTCTCACCCTCGATGGAAACCTCCACCCACTTCATCAAGAGACTAGCCATGGCTCAGGGGGCCTTTG
This sequence comes from Tuber calosporum, assembly GCA_003316355.1. NCBI lineage: Eukaryota > Fungi > Ascomycota > Pezizomycetes > Pezizales > Tuberaceae > Tuber > Tuber calosporum. The sequence goes on from QFET01002420.1 coordinate 2,513, forward strand.
GCCTCATCAGGTAACTCTCCCCTCCTGGCATAGGCATAGTACCCTACCTGAACCGCAGACTGGCCATGGGCCTCCTGCTACCGATCCTCACCTATGGAGCTGACCTCCACGTCCCCAACGCTGCGATGATGGGTAAGATGGAGGTCTTTTGGAGCAAGGTCCAACGATGGGTCACCAACTGCTTCTCATCGACTCCTGTATCCATCCTTCCATGTGAGGCTTGCCTCCCCCCTCTTAACTCGCTCCTCCCCCATTGCCAGAGGATGGCCGCACTAAGGTTTGCCTGTTCCCCTCCCAAGATCAACCCAGCCGCAGCCCGGCTGCCCCCATCATTTCCATCCTACTCCAATTTTAGGGCAGAGGACTCCTCCCGCCACCTCCTTCGGGGCCTTAGGGCCAACTACATCCCCTTCCGCTGGAACCAACCAAGGCCCATACCCGCTGTCCGCTCCCACCTCCCAATCGATGCAATGTGCTACCTCTTGGTCAAGGTGGCAGCGGACGGGCTCAAACTCCCTCCGATAAACTCACACCTTCTGCCGGGCACTGTCTTAGCCCCCCCTCCTCCGATCCCAGGTGCTGTCTCCTACAAATTGATGATGGAGGAGTGCAGAAAGGACCTCCTAACTGATTGGACACTCCTGTCCCCACCCCCTCCTTACTACCAGTACAAGCTGTCCCTACGCCCACATGCCTTCATGGGCCTCGACCGCTTCACAGCTGGGCGAATCCACCAAATACGCGCTGGCAAGAGCTATCTTGCCGTGCAACCCTCTTGGAACGATGCCGATCGCTCTCCCACCTGCACTTGCTGCGACTCAGAGGACGAACCCTTCGATCATGCAATTCTCCACTGCCCCTCCAAGTCCCGAGAACGCCAGATTTACCTTCCGAAGCTGTCTACGATGGACCATGGCTCTCCACTTTGGGTCGACCTGGACATGATCCTTGGTCTTGCCTCATACATCCGTGCCACTCGCACAAACTTCTCGCCCACCATGCCAGCAGTTTTTGTTACTGCAGCCTCCTCCTCCCCCGACTATGACTCAGACTGAGCGGTTTGACTTTCCTTTTATACTTATATCCTTCCTTTGGGTTATGATTTCTTCTGGGGTCATTTTATTCTATACTTTTTGAATTAGTCGCCATTGCTGGGCGCGGTGATGGTATGGTCATCACTAGGGGAGAACTTGTGCGGTTATTACTTTTGTGTTGCACGTTTGGAATTAACATTTCGTTTATGCTATAGCTAGCGCTCCATGCAGGTTCCTGTACGCTAACAGCGAATATATGAGATAATCAAAAAAAAAACAAAAACAAACAACCCTAAAGTTTAGGGATCATCAAGCAATGGAGAAGAGACCTTAACAATATATTCAGTTTTAGTTAAAACAACTTTAAAGCATTCGAGAACTAACTTTACCTTTTACCTTTATTCTTCCAGAGCTTTCCTGACAATTCACCTACCTTCTCGATACAAGCACGGCCTAGGCAATTCAGCAGTACAGAATTGGCTACCCCGTAACACTATATTATTATTCTCTTGGCACTAAAGCTCTACAATATTCTCACGGCTATTTCATCTTATGCCTGAAGAATACCACGACGCTCAAAGCTTTCATCAGTGTAAACATTGTGGGCACTGTCGACCTCTCAGTTTTGACAACATATTTCCTGTCTGTTGTGAAGGATTCACCCTTGACATACAGGCAGTAGCACTCAGACACCTACAAGCTATACACAACAAACATACTGAAAGAATATATTAGCAAGACAGACTGTGGATAATTGCTTTCACCAAACACAAATAATAAACTATCGACGATTATATGGAAGATCCTCGACTCAACCCTCAATCTCCTAGTTCAATTTTTGAACCTTTACCGAAACAACAACGAAGAAGTATCTTGGATAATTCACTATCAGGACAAGCTATCCTGAATTTTGATCCTTTATCTACCATATCCTCTTTTGAAGAAATACTTTCTACTGACCTTGCGGAAATACCGCTATTCAAAACTGTGGAACCCACGTGGTTCACTAACCCATATTTAGTCCCCACATCTGAGGACTTTACACAAATCTACGCCTACTTTCATGGGCAAGAATTGGTCTGGCACGAACTTTTGGACTGGGATTCTGAGTGGTCAGATTTTTCTTCCGTTCACGACTTTTGTGCCTCTAGGCCTGAGGACTGGCCATTTTAAATTATCCTATACCGAAACCATTCGGGGTTATAAGCAAGCTGCCATGGCTATGGCACGAGATGACACTCCTATTCCTAGTCCTTTTGGACCTGACCAGATGATTGAAGAGGACGATACAGAATCAACCCCTTCGGCATCTCTAATTCCGTCCCGGAGCCGGACCAGCTCTCCTATTACACATTTTGGTCGTCCACCATCCAGATTTTAAAAACGTGCGACCCAGCGAGCTAAGAAGCCTGTCAGTACTCAAGATAACTTCCAGCAAAATGTTGTCTATGCATTGCGCCACCTGGACTGATCCTTGAAAGAAAGTGCAGAGGAGAATCTATAGCGATCTCTGCTTTATCGCAGGAGGCCCGACAAGGGTTCACAATGCTAGAATTGTTGCAAAGCCATATGGCTAGGGGTGAGGTTATCAATGATGCTGAAATACAGGAAGGCCGCCGCACTCTTGAACGGTTGAGTGGCGATACTGAAATGGAGCAGCAAAGGTTACAGGCCCAGGTTCAGGTAGAATTCCGACGCCAACAGGCTCAACAGGAACAACAGGCCCATGTCTCAGAAACAAGGGATCGGATTCTGGAAAAGGCCCTAATGGACCTAAATGCTAAATTACACCAGCAGGAATAAGAATAGTCTCGGGGGATAAATGAGCAACAAGATATTGCGGCTCAACAACTAAGGCAACAGGGGGAAGGTATGAAGGCATACCTGGATGCCTTGGTACGACAACTGGCTGATAAACCAGTTCCAGTACTGACTCAGCATGCGCCCAGTGATAGTGATCCAGGACTATCTAACCGAGGGCAACTATCTATTCTACCAGAACAGGACACAGTTCCAACGAAGGAATCAGCATTGACACCTATGAAGGATAAAGGAAGGGGAGTCGACCGTAGAGGAAATAACCTACCACCGCCACCACCACCAGGAAACCTTGGTGATGCCCCAGACCCAGATGATGATGGGTCCGATAATGATGGAGAGGATGACGGGGTAGAATTGGCGGCAGGCCGGAACGCGCTACCTGTTTACCATCTATTCCCAGAAACGATGTACCCAAGGACAGGTTAACTTTGGCTTTCTTAGAACATATCAGTGGACTCTCCCGACCAGGAAAGCTAATAGCGGAACCACCCTACTTCTTTGAAGGACATGACAACCATGATGTTCGAAATTGGTTGACAGCCTGTGAATAGTATTTCGATCGCAACCCTACACAGTGGGAAAATCATGCACATCGAATAGTTTTTGCCTTGGGGAAAACAAAGGGGAACAAAGTGGGACCCTTCTCGGAAAAATACCGGAAGGTAATGGGTAGATTAGGTGGATACACTCGAGACCCAGACTATTCCACCTGGGATCGATTTCGGCAAGAAATACCAAAGCGATATATCGGCATTTAGGAGCCAAGACGTGCCCTTGAAGAAATGACCGAGGTAGTCTATTAGGGAAAGATAGACACTTATCTTCTGCTCCTCGAAAACCTAAAAATCAAAGCCGGACTTACTGGAATTAGTTGGAGGGTGCGAGTTGAAAGCAAACTTCCTGAAGAAACTTTGCGACAGTTATCCCATCTGAAATTCTCCTCTGATGAAGAATAGATAGAAACCATAAGGGAAGTTGGGAGACAGGAGGAGGAATTTCTGGATCGGCGAAAATCATTCAAAGGAGAACCCTCATCCAGTGGAACATATAAGCGAAAGCGCGATCACACCAGTAAAGGGGTCAACACTAAACAAGGATACACCAACCAGAGACAAAAAAACAACTCCTCCTGATTGAAAACTGCTAAGGCTAACCCATCAACAAAGAAAGCGGGAATGCAAAGCAAAGATGAGCATACTGACTGGAAGAAGACTCATGATGGAATCTTGCAAGAGGTGGTTGATAAGCGAAAAGCGGGGAAGGAATGCACTTGCTGTGGCGTCAACAACCATACCTGGCGAAAGTGTCGAAAGGACATAGTTGTGGCCAGGGCTTTGGCTAAACAGACAAAACAGGACTGACTGATATTTTAACACAAACTGCAAATGGCAACGCTCATAGGAAGACCTAAACAAATAAAGGTCAACAACATACAAAGCGGAGCCTCACCTCGGTTATGGGAATTATCGGATACTGAAATATCGTAAAATGGCACCAACGGCGACGGGAATTGGGTATTTGGAGTACCAGGAAACTGGTGACCAGAATCGAAATAGGGGATCCCTCTATGCTAGGGAGTGAGGAGTACTGGCTTTCGCAGGCACTATTCAGATTAGGAGCACAAGAGAAGTTGTCCCTAAGTCCACAAGTCCTTAAGAGAACAGGGTTAGTGGACAGACATAGGTGGAGCAAACCTTTTTAAGAATGACAAAGGGGGGCGGTCGCATCTTTGATCATGAGAAACAACCAAGTCTCACCCATTTTTCAAAGGATGGCAGGACAACAACCAGACATGCTACCTAAATGAAAAATAGTGCAAAAGAAAGCTGGCAAGACTCTCTTCAATAATAAAAAACCTAAATGACTGAACCTTTGCCAGAGGAATCACCCGAAGGCCAAATGAATACTCTGAGGAAATACTGTGATGTGAAACACAGCCTGAGTGACTTCATAAACCACATGCCTCAAATACCCTGCCATGGGTGAGGGATGAACGCTTGACCTCTTGTCAAAGCACTACAATACTGGCCAACTAGACCAGCACTCAGAGGGGACCAACAGTATAAATAAGAACCTCTCCTTATACTGAAATTTTCGGGGTTTTTTGCAAAAATGCCAGGGGTTCAAAGGCTGTTATTTCCATAATGGGATGAGCTATTCCAAATTTGAAAATGGTTAATCTTTTCAGAATTTGACATACTCTTCGGAAAACAATTTTATTTTTGAAAACAAACTACCCTTTTAGGAAATTACACTCAAAAACCATAGCTAAGTAATTCAAAAAAACCCCAGCAGATATTACTAACAGCTATGCATATTAGCGATGCATAAAAAGCCGTGCATATTTATGCACGGGTGTTTCCTATGAAAATAGGATTTTGTAATTTTCATAGGAGCCCCTCGGCAGGGGGTAAAGACCGCTTGTAGTAGTCTGCCCAGAATCTTAAGAAATTAATTATTGTATTCTAGTTCGTTTGAGGAGACCTCTCTGGTCGAAACGACGCTGGCGTTGTCACGAACACTTAACAAATACAACCATCATGTTTTCTAAGCGAGGATGAACAGATATAACCTGGTCGCATAAGCAACTAAAGCTGCCACAGGAAGAATCAAAACGCTACCAATGCCCGGAAGGCGATGCACATATTTATATGTATACAAAACGTTATCGCATAAATGTCCTACTGGAATCAGGATCAAATATATTTGTTATTCATGAAAAATTGGTAAAGGAATTAAATATTCCATATGAATCCCGTCAGGATCCTATTCCTATTCTAGGATTTACAGGAGGCCAATTCTCTACTGGAAAGGATTATACTTGTCCTCTCTACCTGGAAATTGGAAAAAATAAACATTTGTCAAAAATCGTATGCGAAATCGCACCTACCGGATATTACGGAATAATAATTCCATTTGGGTGGTGGAATGAGGAACACCCAATAAAGGAAATACATAACTCAGGAAACTGGAGCTTTCAGGCTCTGGGATGTCAGCTCCATCTTTTACCCGAAGATGAAGGCATTTCTATCGAAAGGGACGAGGAGGTATTGGACAACCCAGAGGCAGGGGTAATTGGAAGAATTGCAAGAATAGATGATGAGGAGGAACTAGTCCTCGATTCACTTCCCAAACAATACCACGGCTACAAGGACCTTTTTCGCCCGTCAACTGCAGCAAAATTACCCTCTCATCAAACCTTTGATCACGCTATTGACCTCAAACCAGACTCGCAACCACCTTGGGGACCAATTTATCCGCTATCGGAGAAACAGTTAAAAGCATTAAGAACATATTTGGATCATAGGTTAAAACAAAGAAAGATCTCCCCCAGCAAGTCTCCTGTCGGAGCACCAATACTTTTTGTTCCCAAACTGGATAGACGCCTCAGATTGGTAGTAGACTACCGTGGGTTGAACAAAGTTACCATCCATAATAAGTACCCTCTCCCTCTGATAACCAAACTACGGGACTGTGTTAAAGGAGCAACTATTTTCAGCAAGCTGGACCTTAAAGATGGACACCATCTAATCCGCATACGAAAGGGTGATGAATGGAAAACAGCTTTTCGCATCAGATATGGCCTATATGAATACAAAGTTATGCCTTTCAGACTTGTCAATACACCTGCAACATTCCAGTCAATTATGACTATGATCCTGAAAGACTTCCTTGATGAAGGGGTGGTAGTATATATCGATGATATACTAATCTACTCAAAAACAGAAAAGGATCTTGTCATATTAGTAAAGAAGGTGCTTGAATGACTACGAGAGTATAATATGGCCATATCCATTGCAAAAAGCACATTCCATGTCAAATCCGTGGAGTTCCCTGGGTATATAGTGGCTGTTGATAGAGTCACTATGAGTGAGCGCAAGGTTGAATCAATTAAGGCCTGGCAACCACCTATCTCGGTAAAAGAGATTCAAATCTTTATGGGATTTGGGAATTTTTACCGACAATTCATAAAGAATATCTCCGCACTATGTGCACCAATTACTGATTAATTGAAGGGAAGTCCAAAGGATTTTGCTTGGGGAGATATACAGCAAATTGCTTTTGATGAACTCAAACGACGGTTCATTACAGCTCCCATACTTTGTCACTTGCATCCTGAAAGAGAAACAGTAGTGGAAATTGATTCAAGCGACTATACTCTTGGATGTATTCTGTCTCAGTATATGGATAAGAAGTTGCACCCAGTTGCATTCCATTCCAGGAGGCTTTCCCCAGCGGAACGCAACTATGATATCCATGATAAGGAATTATTGGCAATATTAGTTGCTTTGGAAGAATAGCGACACTACCTGGCAGGGACTGATGAACCTTTCACCATCTATACCAATTATCAAAATCTACAATACTTTCTACAACAAAGGCCTGGTCGGCAAGACAAATCCGATGTGCCCAAATGTTAACCGATTTTAACTTTAAAATCCTTTACAGACTAGGGACCAAAGGAGGTAAACCTGACGCATTAAGCAGGCGGCCAGAGTACCGCCCTAAGGAGGGAGCTGAGCATGCCAAGCAGGCTATACTTCAGTCTCATCACTTTGGAACCCACCATAAAACCGAAACTTAGTGGTATCAGTCATATGGGGAATGGAAAATTTGGAACGACCGCTGCCAGGATTGCCAAAAGAGCGAAGGACCAGTTCGGTTAGGGTTAAAAGGTTACAACCGGAAGCAAGAATTCCTACTTGAGGTTCCAAGTTAGCGGCAGGACACGACCTATACAGTAATGAGGATACCATAGTTCCTTCTAAAGGGCAAGTGCTTCTAGGGACTGGATTAGCCATCGGACTACCAATTGGAACATATGCCTGTATTGCACCACGGAGTGGATTGGCAGTCAAGCATGTTATTTCCATTGGAGCCGGAGTAGTGGATGGGGACTATAGGGGGGAGGTTAAGATCCTCCTAGTCAACACTACTGACAAGGCATTTCATGTACGGACTGGAGACCGCATAGCGCAAATGATTGTGGAAAGAATTGATGAGAGAGAGCTTCATGAAGTCAGGGAGTTGGAAGATACGGAACGAGCAGGTCAAGGATTTGGGAGCTCGGGTATCTACTTGGAGGAAACTCAGGCGCAATTATGTTTCCTAAATTCTAATGCCAAACACGAGTTCCTGGACACAACCGATATTGCCGTTCACCCAATATGCACTAAAGGACAAATCTTAATGTCCAATGCAATAATTGCTAAGTGCGATGTCAAGAAATTTGATATGAACTTCATGGCAAAGGTAAAAGAGAAAGCAAAGGATGATCCAGAGTGGACGCGTATGAAGCGGGAGTTACAACAATTAGGAGATGATGGCAAGCCAATGCCAAAATAATGGACCATGACGGATGGAATGCTATTCTAAAAAGAACGCCTATATATTCCCCTGGACGAACCTTTGCAAACCGATATTGCAAAAGGTTGTCATGACTCAAAAGTTGCAGCACATTTCGGTCAAGAAAAAACTCTAGAGATTATCACTAGGGATTTTTACTGGAAATGAATTACCAACTGGATAAACGACTATGTACGGTCATGTACAGAATGCCAAAAGGCCAAGGCACCAAGGCACGCACGCTTTGGCCTACTGCAACCATTGCAAGTACCTTTTGCAGCTTGGGTATCTACCTTGGTAGATTTTATTACGCAACTACCCAAATCTGCAGGTTACAGCCAAATTATGGTTGTAGTTGACCGATTCACAAAAATGGCTCATTTTATTGGTTTGGAGGAATATGCGAGTGCAAAGGATGTCGCTCAGGCATTTGTAAAAGAAGTTTGGAAACTTCATGGTCTACCAACCAAAATCATCTCAGACATGGTCGCAAAGTTTGCAGGAGAATTCTGGGAGTCTCTGTGCAAGATGTTAGGCATAAAGAGAAAAATGTCTACCGCATACCACCCTCAGACTAATGGACAAACGGAAAGGTTCAACCAAGTGCTGGGAGAATACCTGCGGATATTTGTCAACTATGATCAGGATGATTGGTACCACCTTTAACCATTAGCCGAGTATGCATACAACAACTCGGTAACAAGCGCTCATGGAATAACATCATTCATTGGAAATTATGGTTACCACCATCAAACAGAATGGATAAAGGAGCGAGAAGCTCAGAATCCCTGAGCTACTATGTATGCTCACTGGATGAAAACGATACATGAAAAGGCAAAGGAATCACTGGAAAAGACTCAGGATGGAATGAACAAATACTATGACTGCAAGGCTCACAGCCAACCAGACTTCTAAACTGGTGATTGGGTTATGCTGAATACAAAGAATATCCATACTAAGCGACCATCCAAGAAGTTAGCACCAAAATTATACAGTCCATTCAAAATCCTGGAGCAACGAGGAAACCTTGAATACATGTTGGAATTATATGAACGCTGGAAAATCCATCTGGTATTCCATGTATCGATACTTGAGCCATACAGAACTTCAGATCAACCAGGCCGAGAACAAGCACCCATGACACCGGAAGATGTTGAGAGTGACCTAGAATGGGAGGTAGAAAAAATCAGTAAGAGTGAAATAATCTCTTATGAACGAAGATTCAAAGGACGGTCAAGAACCATCCAATAACTTAGATGCTTTGTTAAGTGGAAGGGATGTTCAGAAGATGAGAACACCTGGGAACCCCCTGAGCACTTACAGCATGCTCAAGAATTAGTAGAAGATTTTCATAAGGAAAATCCGGATATGCCAAAGTTGGGCTAGGTGGTATCTCCGGAAAGGTTTTTCCTGCTGTGGCCAAGTTATCGCAGAAGGTTTTTTAACCCTACTGGAAGGAGTACTAAAAGGTTATATTGCTTCAGGACGAAGCCTGGAAAGGGGGGTCAGATGTTACACATATGGGAAATGGTACAAACTAGTTGATGTGATAGTATATAGAACCGGGAGGTTACTATATGACTACAACCCATACTAGCAAGAAGTAGTGTCTATAGCAGAGCTGCTCAGCCTCAGTGAAAGATCTAGACTCTAATGTATGGAGTACTATGACTCTTGATTATCCGCAAGCATATGCACTTGAGTGCATATATGCAGGAAAGACGGCCATCCACACTGATCAATTGGTATTCTGTAAGATGTTTGCAACTGGGCTACATCTACTTGCTTAGTTCATTTGGCAAATGAATCGAATGCTATTTACTGGCGGAGTGCTAAACACCCTCAGAATACTAAATATTTCTGGGTATCATTTGACCGAGCAGGGCATACATATCCAGGTTCAAACTGGGTTTCCACTTACCATGACCCTGGCCATGATATCTAAGGATACTTCATATATATATGGCTAACATAAGTACCAGGAGAATTGTATAAATAGTTAGCAGTTCCCTATAGTTAAGGAATCATCAAGCAACGGAGAAGCGACCTTAACAATATATTCGGTTTTAGTTAAAACATCTTTAAAGCATTCGAGAACCATCTTTACCTTTTACCTTTATTCTTCCGGAGCTTTACTGACAACTCTCCTACCTTCTCGATACAAGTACAGCCTAGGCAATTCAGCAGTACAGAATTGGCTACCCCGTAACAGGGAAGCGGGAGAAGACCCCTGGGGTATTCAAGAACTGGTAGCCACGCTCAGCCGCTCTTGAGAAGTAGGGAAAGGAAACAACTAACTAACTGGTACAGTGGGCCCAAACTGGGTCACAGGAGGGGTGGTGAAATTTGATATCGCCTAGGGAGAGAATAGAAAACCCATCCAGGGGACACAATTCAAGAGTAGAAATAGTACGCAAGGAGGATGCCCTCCTGAGGAGTGAATATGAGTTTAGTACCCAGAGGCGAGAAAAGAAAAAACCAAACAGTTCATCCTTTTGGAAAAAATCAAGGCACATAGTGTCAGATCTCCCCAAAAAAAGCGGGAAGTATGACACTCATGTAGAGTAGGGAAGAAGAAATATAACAAGCCACGGGTGGCTTTTTAGTGGAGGAACAGGGGGGTGGAGAAGGACTTGAAACCCGAATAGCTGGGAATACAACCTCGAAAAACCGGGGGTGCCTGGATACAGACCAGGGAAACAGGAAAGGAAAGTTCAACTAAAGAATCAAAAAAGCAGGATAATACATCCCCGCTACCAAGGCAGTTGTGTTGAGCAAGGGAGAGAAAGGACGAGGCCCTAGGGGCCTCGTGTGCAGGACGGATAGTTGTGTAATCCATTACTAGACAGAGCCCATAGGAGCACACAGGGCAGGAGAGGGCCTGGGCGCCACCAGGGTGGGCGTGGCACCGTGCCGTGAGGAGGACCTGGATATACCAGTGGCGGACTGGACAGGCCTCATGGACCTGGGGGTGGTAATGTCAACGGCAGGACCTAAGGGACCTGGAGGTGGTGTGGAGGAGTGCGAGCCTGTCGTAGAGCCACTGGGAAGACCTGGCAAAACGTCCATCTCATCATCATCTATGGTGGGTTTGGTGGGAGCCGGAGCAGGGGTGGAGGAACTGGTCTGGATGTGCAGTCTCAATCGCTGGCAGAGTAATGCCTGTCGCAGTTCAGCCAGCGAGGGGCGAAGGTCTGGCAGCAGCTGAGCACAGCTTTGGTGTTACCCTGCTTGGGGCATGAGAGATTGGAGCATCTGTGGTCGGCTCTCTTGTAATGGAGAGAGCAGAAGCGGCAGACTGTGTGGGGTGTTTTGCATCGTCTGGCCACAGGCCCAAAGGCCCTGCAGTTGTGGCATTGTGTGTAGGGAGAGGAGGCGAAGGCCCTTTCAGACTTCCTATTGGCTGAGAAAAGAGGGACATGTAGTAGTAGGGAGGAGGCATGCTCAAGGGGCAGTGGTTATGACTAGCGAGCAAGAGTGTTTGAGGCAGGAGGCCGGGTCCCTATTGAGGAACCTAGCGGACAGGATAGGGATACCAGTGGAGTTGAGGATTGACGTAGAGAGGCGGGAGAAGAGCTCATCTTCATTCTCGGGGAGGCATGTGGAGGGAACAGAGTGGATCGCAAACTGAACGGATTCAGGAGCCAGGCGGAAGTGGAGCCAAGGGTTGTCGCCGACTGGGAAGGATTGGTTGAGGCGCCTGGTGAGGGCCTCAAAGTATGGAACGTAAGTGAAGGCAGGAACTTGGCCATCAAAGCCATTTAGGGAGACAGAGCCCCAGTCATTGACAGAGGCCTTGAAACTAATGAGAAGGGCGGAGTGGGCATCGACGAGTACTGAGGCTGCCAGGTCGGGAAGAAGGCCAGAGATGACTGCTGCATCAGGGCAAAGTGCTGGTAATGAAATGGGAGCGAAAAATCTGCAAGGTGGAGTGGTGAGCGGGGGTGGAGGAGGTGGTGGTTGTGGTTGAGGGGAGGGTGAGCCAGGACTGGAGGAGGCTGTAGTGGCCTGGTTGGCAGTAGCAGCCGCGACCTTGGCTGCAGAGGGAGAGCTAGTTGGGAACTTTCTTCTATTCCTTCTGCCTACTACAATCTGGGTAAAGGAGGGGGCAGAAGTATCACAGTCGCAGAACTGATCACCGGAGAAACCATGGATTACCAGGGGGGTGCCTTCAGAGACAGGGGCAGGGAGTGGGGGAGGAAGGGCAGATGGGGGCGCCGGGCGGCACTGGGCTATGCCAGGACGGGGAGTGATGGCGGGAGGAGTGGTGGTGGCGGGAGGAGGTGCAAGAGTAACACAGTGGGCAAGGCCACGAAGCTCAGAACGGAATGAGGCCACGCTGGGGGCTGCAGGGTCATCGGTTTGGGTGGAGTTGGGTAAGCTGGCACTGAGAAGTGCGACTGCTGAGGAGAGGGAGTCAAGCAGAGGCCCAAGGGCCGAGATTGCACGAAGGGCACCACACAGGAGCAGGATCAAGGTGATCACTCCAGTGGAGAGGTCATCGAGGCCTGAGGGAGAGAAGGAGTGGACCTGAGCGGAGGAGAAGTTGATGACTTCCTTGGTTTCGTCGAGGAAGGAGGAGAGGAACCTGCGGTGGGGGGGGACGTCCACTGTGGAGGCAGTGGCTGAGGGTGGTACAGGGGTGGAGGTGAAAAGAGGGGGAGGAGGGGGACCGGCATGCGCCATAACCAGGGTTAGGGTATGCAAGGACCGAAGCGAGGAGAGGTGTGGGTGGGATCATGGGAACCGAGTACACTTTTGACATGGTGGTGCAGAATTTAGGGGCAGGAAAATTGGGGAAGCCAAGCAGGTCCTAACTACAAGCTGCCTAGACGTCCTTATATAGGCACTCTTCCCTCAACCCTAACCCTGGTGACCCATCACTATGAGTTACACTCTCGGCATGACTCATATCGAGTCATATTATGAAATCCATCAGCTGACTCCTATGAGTCAACAGCACAGCGTACCAAACCAATCAAAACTCATATAACAAGTCTTGTGCCCTAAAGTGGTCAAATGTGTGAGACCCATGTCTCATAATGTGAGTCATGTGCGAAAATCATTACATCATATGACTCATAAGTGTGAGTCATGCATACGATCAACCAATCACATTATAACAATCATTGCACTAGTGATCATTAAGTGAAACCCAATGACTACTAATGAGTCATAGTGCGAAATCTGACAGCTTTATGACTCATAACTATGAGTCATATGGAATCCTGCCTTGCCTAGTCACCAATCAAGACATTAGCTCCCCTCTCTGATCACCCTGAGTCCCATCAGGCTCCATGTCCGATCATAGTCAGTCTTTCCTTAAACCTGCATAATTCCTTTTTCAACTTCGGAACCTGATAATTGGTGTGCTACCAACTTCTCCGCACTTCTTCCAATTAGAAGTTCGCAGTACTGATGGTATGATCTCGGTAGGCAATGATGCTCTGGGAGGTCTGCATAACCTGTCTTTGGTTCCGAATTGTGCCTTCGCCGTGCTACGTTGGTTTCGTAACCCCTCAATTTGTCGTTCCAGACATCCAACATCTGGACTAGTATCCGTTTCAATAATTTCACACTCCTCTATCCTCAACTGTGTCCTCCCAGTTGCCTTCCATTTTCGTAAGCCTGTTTCATATTTATTCTGGGGTACTGCTTCCCTATTGCATCTTGGGTAATACCCAGAATCGATTTTGTTGTATCGTTGTATACGGCAGTTGTACTTGAAGAAGTGGATCTAAGATGTTTCCTTGTAGGGTTGTTGTTGTTTGTATATTTTTGGCTGTTTAAGAAGCCAATTAGAACCTTCCTTATCATGTAAATGAATATGGCACTGTTCATCATAGCTGGCAGTCCACGAAAGAGCGCTATGTTCTGTCTATTTTTGTCTTTCCTCCTGCATTGCATATGGGGGGCTGGTTGAGGTGATAGCTCTTGTGTTATCGCCAAAACTGTTGCCAGTTGCCAAGGTTGTAGGTTCCTTTAGTTGTTCCTCCACAGGTTCGATCTTGACGGTAAAACATTCCTGGTTTTCTTGGGTACTGCTGATGGAAACTTTCAACAGCGATGCTGGCATTGTTGAAATTCTCTGCAGGGAACTACGTTTTGTCGTGTTCAGGTGAGTAGCTGGGTCACTTGGCTCTGTATTGTAGGCGTCTTCGGGATATGTGTAAATCGATGATTTCTTTAAGTTTATACTCTCTTTCTCCTTCTATTTCGATAGGAGGTTGTAGTTATTGTCGTTGTGAGGGGAATTGATTGTTGTGATAGGGTTCAAGGAGTGAGATGTGGAAGGTGTTGTGGACCTTCATCTGTTGGGGCAAGGCCAATTTATAGGCACTTGTGCCCACCTTCGTAAGGATCTTGAATGGTCTGATTTTCTTGTAATCCAGCTTCTTGCATGGTCTTGTGGTCCTGATGTTCCTTGGTAGTAACCAGACCATATCGCCTGACTTGAGATTCAGATTGGGCTTTCTGTGCTGATCATAATTTTCCTCCTGTCTTAACTGTGCACAGACCATTCCCTGACGTAGGATACTGTGCAGTTGACTCATTTCTTCCTTCTCAGCTCTTTCTTTTGGTATCATATGGCCAATTGCCTCATGCTCCAGGTGGTGACCATTATTCGCATAGAATAGTGTGTTCTTTATTGTTTCTTGTCTTGGGTTGTTGTATGTGAATTCTGCCAATGGCAGTAGGTCGGCACAGTCATCCTGGTGATAGTTGATATTGGCTCGTAGGTTTCGTTTGAGTATCCGATTTGTCTTCACAGTTTGTCCATCGGTTTGAGGATGGAAAACGGTACTCAACCTCCTTTCTATCCCATATGATTTCGTCGTTTCTCTCCATAGGTCCGATGTGAACAAGGTTCCTCAATCCATGATAATATCCTGTGGCAGTTTATGTATGCAAAATATTTCCCTTAGGAATATTTGCACAAAGTCTTCAGTATTCAAGTGCTTGCTGCAAGGTATCAAATGACTCATTTTAGTTAATCAGTTGATCACTACCAGTATGGCGTCATAGCCAACTGATATTGGAAGGTTGGTGATAAAGTCTATTGCTATGGATTTGCATGGTTGGTGTAGTGCTTGATTTGGCTGCAGTGATCCATATGGTACATGCCGGATTGCTTACGTCCTTTGGCAGGTATCGCAGCTTTTGACATATTGTTTCATATTGCCTCACATCTTTAGCCAGTAATATTGCCTAGCTAGAATTGCGGTAGTTTTGCTTGTTCCCCCATGGCCACCTGATGGTGCGTCGTAGTTTTGTTGTATAATCGTTGTCCTTATGGCTTCTTCTTCTGGGACCAAATTTTCCCTTGATTCTAGAGGTATCCTCCCTTCTATTGGCATGCACTAAGTGCCACTCCTCTCATATCCTTGTCGCCTCTTGCAAGGACATCGTGGATTAGCCTTATCAGAATATCAGTTTTCCTCGCTTCTCAGATTCCTGCATCCTCTTCTGTAAACTTCACTTCTTCCCTTGCTTCAGAGTAGTGTTCAGTAGGTAGCAGGATACTGTGTGTCAGTTGAATCCTTTCGTCATTTTTTCCCGGGATGTATTCGCGTCTTCTCGTTAGGGCTTCTTGCTTTCCTCCATCTTTTCCACGTCAGTATTGTATCTTGATATTATATTGGCAGAATATTTCGCTCCAGCAAATTTATCGGTCGTTGAGTTCTTTTATAGTAGTGAAAGGTACCAAACTCTTATGGTCGGTAAGTATTAGTACTCGATGTTGACTTCAATTGGCATATTTTCTCCATTCTTTGAGAGCCTGCCCTATTGCTAACAGCTCTTGGTTGTGTATCTCATAATTGCATTCCACGGGTGAAATCGTTTTCGACCGATATGCCACTGGGCACCATTTTCTATCCTCTCGTTTTTCTGATAATACGCTGGAGCATACATATTTTGAAGTATCAGTTTCTATCATAATCTCTTACTACGGATAATAATGTACCAGGAGTGGTGCAAAGGTTAAGCGTCGGCGTGGTTCATCGAATGACAGTTGTTGTCGGTCAGTCAAGTTCTATTTGACCTCTTCCTTGGTGAGTGCATATAAGGGTTTGGCTAAACGGTTGAACCCGTCTATGAATCGCCGATAGAAGTTGCAGAAACCCATTAAGCACTGTATGCTTTTCTTGGTTTCTGAGGGTTTTCATTCCTATATTGCTTCGGTCTTGACGGGATCGACACTGACTCTGTCTCCATCGATGATGAATCCCAGGTATTCTATTTGTTCTTTGTGAAACTCTTACTTGGATTGCTTGAATGTGAGTCCTTCCTTTCGCAAGGCTTTCATGATATTTCTGATATGACTTCAGTGCTATTGCAGATTTTCTCAGTATATCAGAATATTGTCTAGGTAGACAATACAACTTATATCCAGAAACCGGCTCAGCATTCTGTTGACCCATCTCTGGAAGGCTGCAGAGGTGTTCTTAAATCCAAAGGGCAGGATAGTATATTGGTGTATACCGTCTTTTGTCGTAAATGTTACTTTCCATTGGTCTCCTTCTATAATCTTGATGTTGTGGTAGACATTTCGGATATAGAGTTGTGTGAATATTTTGGCTGTCCTTAGCCTATCCAGGGCCTCCCTATTAGTGGTAGTGGGCATCTCTCCATTTTGGTAACTTAGTCGAGTCCTCGATAATCCACCTATAGTCGTAGTTTGCCATCTTTGTTTTTGTCACCAGGATTGGTGATCCTCCATTTGCATAGGAGTCTCGGATCCAATCTCAGTTTTTGTTGACATAGAGATATTCTCTTAGATCTTCCAGTCTTTTTCTCCCAATGGGTACAACTTTCTTGCTGGTACTATTTCTCCTTTGTTTACATTGATCTCTAAATCAACCTTTGCTCGATGTGGTGGTAGCCGCCTTTCTTCTTCTTCCTTGAACATGTTCAGGTACTGGTGATATTCCCTTGGTACAATATTCCGTGTCTTCTCCTTTTGTTGTCCTTTCTTTGCCTTGATGGCCAATTCAGGCCAGATGTTGATCGCTGCGATCCTGCTAGGCTTGATTGCCTTATAATCACATTTGAGGATTCCAGTGACTTCGCCCCTTTAATAGAACTTGCCCAATGAGGTGGCAGAGAGCTCATTGATCTCGATTCTTTGGCGTTCTAGTTTGTCAGTACTTCCGAACCCGGCTTCACCTCTCCCAGTAGGAGCCAATTGCTCTACCTCTTCAGATTTTCCTGTGCCAATCTTTTCGCATATTAATTGTACGACTCTGCTTCCTGGCTTGATGTATAATCGTCCTTTCCCAGATTAACCAGCACTACCATGATTTCACCTGTATAGTCACCGTCGATTATGCCTGCATTGACAGTAATCAGATGTTTAACTGTGAAACTGCTGTGTAGAGCAATCTTCCCATAGGTGCCTTCTGGTTGTTTGATGGCTATTCCAGTACTGCCAGGTTTTTGGTCCTTTGCCAGTATAGTGACTTTCTCGTTCTCATACAGGTCGTGTCCTGCTGTCCTTGATGATCCCTAGGTAGGGATTGTTGCTGTTTCCTTTAATCTTGGTATTTTGATGTTCTTGGATATCCTTGGCCTAGATCTTAGCGAATTGCATAGTTAAATTTTCTCCCAGGGCTTCTGCTTTGGGGACTAGGTCTACTGCTGGCGAGCTTTCTAGGCATACCATTGTACACCTCTCGCAATTGAGAGTAATCTTGTTGCATTCCCAGTCGATCTTGGGGTTCTGTCTTCTTAACCATGGCAGCCCTAAAACTGCCTCCTGGTTGGGTAGATCTGCTATTTTGGAAGGTTGCCACTTCCCTATAGCTACCAATATCCATAGGTACTTCCGCTATATGGGCAGTAGGTCCCATAGAGCTTGGCTCCCCATCTGCAAGGTAGATTTCCCTTAATTCATTGGCTTTCTTCATTCTTATTCCGTATTGTTGGCTGAACTCCTTATCAATAAAGTTTTGTCTAGCGCCTGAGTCAATCATGCCGTTAATGATAACTGTCTTGTCATTGTCATGTAATTGTATTTTCACTCTGGCATAATCTTTTTCTTTGTCCAATGTTTCTGTGTTGGCGAGTGCCATAGAAATGTTACCGATTCCGATGATTTAGGATGTCTTGTCCCGCAACCCATCTCTTACTTGGGACTTTCTTCGTTTCCTGACTCATCAGGTACCTCTCTGGTCTCCTTTTTGTGCAGGTTGGTTCATGGTTTCTTGCGGTTATTGTTGGTCTTGCTGTAGAATTGCCTGGTGTAGTCCTTCTCATCTCCTGCGTTTCGGCAGTCACTGAATCGGTGCCCTGGTCTGTCACATCACCAGCATAGGTTGTTGCCCCTTCTACATGTAAATTCTGCTCATGAGAGGTTTAGTCGTAGGCGTCTTATGGTCGCATCCAGGTCCCTTGGGTCTCCTCGGGGTTCAGTATTATTGCCCCATCTTGTGGTTCCTTTATCATTCCTTGGCATTTCCTGTTGTCGCATGAAGGTACTGTTGTTCCCTTGCAGGTGCTTGATCATGTTAATCCGGTTATCTTTTTCAATTACCCATACAGCAAGGGTATCGACATTTGCAGCCACCATGTAGTCTGCGGCCCATGCATCTTAGAGTGTTCAGTTAATTCCTTTAAGGAACTGTTATCTCAGCATCCCATCATCCTCATTGGCCTCTGTAGCTGTCAGGCGAATGTCATTCCACTATTTAGTAACTTTTTCCTTGCCTTGCCTTAAGCGGTGAAGTTTTGTCCTAGCTGCACTTTCCGCGTTCACAACCTCAAACTGGTCTTCGAGGGCTATAGTGAATTCCTCAAATATAGTCCAGGACTCTGTCTTGCATCCTTCTGCAAATGGAGTTATCCATCTAGCTGCTGCATGCCTTAGCAGGCCTGGCATAGGTAATGCTTTCAGTGTCTCGTATTGCTCATATCGCTTCAAAGTATATTTGGTATTATACTAAGAAGGTTCATAGTTTGGTCCTTATTCTATGGAAAATAGGAGATTGCTCGACTTTGATCCAGTTGTTGGCTATATCTCGTTGATCGTTGATCAGGTTCAGAATTTCTTGGAACAGTGCAGTACTAAATCCTGCTAGTTGAATTCCTGCTCCACCACTAGTTGCTGGTCCTTGAGCAGACATTCTTTCTGGTCTTGGTGTTTCAGGGTCTAGGGATCCGGCTGGTGAGGCAGGCGCAGGTGTGACAGGACTTGGGCTCCTTTGTGACTAACTTCGGGAGAGGTTTGTTCGGAGTCCTGCTTCGAGTGCCAGACCAAGTGTTAAGGTATCGATTTCTCCCTCAGTGAGGTCTATGTCGTTATCTATAAAGTCTGCCATTTTGTAGTTAGGCGTTGCTTAAGTGACGCAATCAAATATTACGATCCTATGCTGTTAGCTGACTTGCAACAGGTAACTACTTCTGTGGGAGTTAGATATATATGACCCGGTCGTCCGTATAGTCTAGTATGGAGTGTGGTCCGATTTTTAGCCATCAAGGTAACAGGACTATAACAACGAGTAGTACTACGGGGAGATCAAGTATTGCTCTTAGACCTATACCTACGTTGTATTGATAGCCGAACTCTATAGTTCCTATCGCATAACGCCAATAGAGGAGCAGACAGGTAAAGAGGTAAAGTAATTGTAAAGGAAAGAACATAGATGGTTACATGAAGAGTCATAACTACACGCTGGTTTCTTTTATTTGTTGGCTTTTTTTTTTTGACTTTTTTTCATAGTATATTCTTTGTTTAAGGTACAAAGAACGCATGGGTCGCTAGATATGGTATCGAAAAACCTTACCTCTCCGCTTCAGGGATCAAAACCCGTACTTCCTGGACCCTCTAGTTTGGGCCTAACCGCGGATTCCTACCCGCAAACAAACCACACCCAGCTGAAACAACAAGGTGAAAGTAAGAAGAACGTAAGTAGGAAAGCATAAGGAAAACCCTTGATGTAGACTCTAGTAAAAAATAAAACAAAATATGACCACAAACGAAAACTAATCCCAAAACTCAAAGAGATACATGACCAGGAGCCACCTATAACCAGATGCGACTGATAGTGTCAGCCATTACTTCGAACCCAACTAGCATTAGCAACAGCCAAGGGGACAGTGCAATACCACGACAGAGCAGAACTGGCAGGGATTGCGACCGTGGTAAAAGTGGCGGGAGCAGGTGTGTGAAGCCGGGTACCACAGAGTGACGGGGAGCAGTAGGGTGCCAGCCGATTCAACCGATAGGAAAGGGGATAGAGGGTGAGGCAATTACCAGAAACTGCAGACTAGAAAGACCATAGCCACCTCTTTCCTGAATCGTAGAACGAGCACTGCCAACCAAGAGACAGACCGTAGCGCTACTAACCTAGTTTGTTCCGCGCTAAAGCCGCTAACCAGCTAGGGCCATATTGGCTGGGCGTCCGGTAACGACAGCGCCAACCGTAAGCATGATGAGTGTTGAAATTCTTCAATTCGTTTCTTATGTATATTTCCTATGGTACTATTGTTTATGTCTCTGCTTGGTTATTTCTAGTTTACTCAGGGAAACGACGGACATTACTACAGCTATGGTATATCATATTCTTGGTTATATTTCATGATAATGGTTGAGAATTAATGCGTATATTTCTTATGTTATATGCAGGATTTCTCGGTTATCTTTTCATGTATAGTGACCTTTTACCGGTCATGTATCATGTGTTATCTTTCCGTTTATTTCACGCACACCACTTCAGATCACCCATATTTTATTGGGATTTCCTTGGTAGTTTTTCAGGGTCAAACATCTTCGCACTTATGTTTCTTACAGTGTTTTGCCTATTTTTGTTACTAAGTACATGGAGGATACGCACCTGTATAAAGAGCTGGTTGCCGCCTACTTTATTTAGTTAATTAAGGACAAGAACCACCACCAACCTACCTTCATACTACAATATACCTCACACAAGCGTGCACATAGTATACTCTTAATACTGTGTTGTATTTTCGTACTCAGGCTATAAGATTGTGCCAATACACATAATTTAAACAATGAGAACTGTTGCCGACCACGAAAATACTAAGCGAGGCTTAGCAAAAGTGGGGTTTCAGAGGGAGAGGAGACATCGTAAGATGAAACAAAAAAGAACACCTCTGTGAGGGTATCCCCTAGCAAGGGGGACGAGAGGATGAGGGGCTCCCAACACCCCTAGGCAGAATAGCCATCAAAGGAGGAGGGGGAAGGCAGGAGGATAGATGGTGATGAAACTCGTCGTGTTGATATTTCAACTGCCGGGTGTGTGGAGGAGACAGAGGATGTCATAACCTCAGGCCGCCTAGAGGTACTTATATAGGCACTCTTCCCTCAACCCTAACCCTGGTGACTCATATCTATGAGTCATAGTTTCGGCATGACTCATATCGACTCATACTATGAAATCCATGAGCTGACTCCCATGAGTCAACTGCACAGCATACTAAACAAATCAAAACTCATAAAACATGTCTTGTGCCCTAATGTGGTCACATGTGCGAAACCCATGACTCATAATTTGAGTCATGTGCGAAAATCATATGACTCACAAGTGTAAGTCATGTGTACGATCAATCCATCACAATATAACACTAATTGCACTAGTTTGCATTATGTGAAACCCAATGACTACTAATGAGTCATAGTGTGAAATCTGCCAGCCTTATGACTTATAACTATGAGTCATGTGAAATGCTGCCTTGCCTAATCACCAATCATCACATGTTTTAATTTGCACTATAACTCATTAGCAGTTATCTGGTGTTAAATGATACGTCCTTAGTATAGTCATTAATTCAGATGATTGGACATTGAATAAATAACTCACAATTGAGAGTGATATAATTTTCACTCATTACTCACCTTATAAGTTATGCAATTCACACATGTAACTACTTCAAAGCATATCACTTATTTTATAAGTTGTAATTAGTTTAGAACACTATGTAGTTGACTCATAGGAGTCAGTGTAAGGATTTCATAGTATGACTCAATATGAGTTATACTGAATATATGATACATAGGTAGTAGTTGTCAAACTTTGTATAACCGGTATTAGCCTGTATGAAGGTTATACAATAAAGGATAAGCAGTAGCTTATTATAGCTTTGGTGTTTATGGAAGACCTGCTGAAAGGTGAAGACAAGAAGGATATAATAGAATGTTATAAAGTGTGAAGGGGAACAATAGGATTGCTGTTCAATCAGATATATTTGGTATTTAGATATCTCTCTGAAGCTTAATATTACCTACTAACAAGTGGACAACTCCTAAATCTGATTCTATGTTTCATTAGTGTGTACTTGATTATTTGCCATGGGGTACAGCTTGACAAGTTTAAATGTAGATATAGGATCAATTTCAGGCTTGGCAATATTAATTTGAGCAATAGTCAAGTCACATGAGTACTTAAAGGGTGTAATTTAGAAGATGTATTGTTATGATAATATTGCTGGCTATATCCAAGAATATATATTATAACAAATATTTCACCCCGTGATCATATATTTTTACTGTATATATAGATCTTACTATTAAGGAAGCTTGTTATTCTTGCATTTCAATACTAAGATCTACATTCTTAAAGCTAAAAATTCCTTTCCATAAGGTGTATTTCTACCCTTCTAGCTTTATATAGAATTAAAAAAAAAAAAAAAAAAAAAACCCTACTTAGGTCCTCCTTCATGGGTCCTCTAAATGGACAGTTATTTTACATAATTTGGATCAGAATTGAGTGAGGAATACACTTTTAAAAATTACAATCAATAAGGTTGACACTTATCCGTTCTTGCACTATAAAATAAATGTTTTATACGAAAAGACTGAAGACCAAAGTTAGATTCTATTAATTTTGTCAAAGGATTCTGTACTTATCCAAGCGGGTCCTTGTGTGACAAATACTCAGGGGCTGGTAGGCCATAATCATCTGAGCAATGACAATAACTTACATGAGAGTCAATCAATACCATACTCAAGACAATATCCTTTCCCATGTACCCTATGTCCTCCCCTACTTAAACTACCAATTTACTTTACTTTTTCTAACATCGTAGGCGCTGAAGGGAGAGGTGCTTGTAGTAGCTATCTGAGGGAGGAAGAGGATTTTTTAACTCTAGTACCTACTACACTTCTAGGTCAAAGTCTTACTATAAGTCTTGCTAATGAATGTATGACTGGTTAAAGTCAGAAGGAAAGAAAGTGAGTGCTAATACAATTAGAGGACAAGAAAGTTCAGGTTTTATAGTTGTCTGTTCCTAATTTTAGTTATTTTGCAAGTGGAAAGCAAAAGTTTTGGTACAAAATCAACTCACCTTATCAGACACAGTATTCTAATCGTTCAAGATCAAATATTAATAACTATTTAGAGAAATATACAATTCAACACTTGTGGGAATTAGAAGAGAACTAGGTGATGAGTGGAATAGTGATATTTGCAACTGAGCGGTAGCAATAAATGGATAACCAGCTTGAGCTGGAAATAGATTTTGAAGTGAAATCCAAAGAGCTAATCAATATAATGACAAAGGTATATGAAGTTTGGAAAAGAAATTAGCTACCCATGATCAGAATCTGACAAAGTCATTTATGGGCAAACGGGAAATAGCCAAGAATTATAGTACCTCTTGTGACACTAATGTGTATACAAGAATCAGTTAGATATTCCTATAAGTGAGAGTACTTGTTTGCTGAGTAATATTTCCTTAAAGAAAAGACTTTGATTTATAGTAGCAGGTTTAGAG
The DNA here is from genome assembly GCA_003316355.1 of Tuber calosporum. Classification (NCBI taxonomy): domain Eukaryota; kingdom Fungi; phylum Ascomycota; class Pezizomycetes; order Pezizales; family Tuberaceae; genus Tuber; species Tuber calosporum. Next base: position 26,446 of record QFET01002420.1, read on the forward strand.
CCAAAAGGCGATCAGGTGTTCACATTCCTAAAGGCAAACAAGTACTCGATTTTTAAAAATAGAATGTAAAGGAGATCAGGAGATAAAGCAAGAGAAATTAGATTATTGAAAGGAGATATATGGCAGTATTGATACTAGAGAAAGTCAAGAACTAGGAAATAGAATTGAGCAGTTGGAGAAGCAGGGTAAAGAAACACAGGAAAATTTACCCAATACCGTTTCCATCCTCCATAGTCTTAAGAATCAACTATACTGAAAAAATTATATATATATATATTGAGTCCATTGTTTTCATTCTCTACTAATTAAAATTATTCACATATTCTAAGTGGGAAACATTCAAATAAAACTCATCTTTTCAAAGTATAGTAATAAGTATTATAGTTTGTTAATAAAATAGAGGTAAAATAGTACAATGTGGTAGGTAATAGCTGAACCTTCAGGTTATTCCCCAAATTATTCAATTCAAAATAGTGAGTGATCTTCCCAAAGCTCTATTCAACTCCCTTCACGACTTTGCCATATAAGCATTTAAACCTGACACCTTTACTGTCAATCATTCATTTCTTACTATGCAATATATTCCAATTACCTCCTACTCTAACTAAAAGGCTTTATCCTCATACAAATAGAGCTGATACTCTTTCATATCCTTTACATATTCCATTATTTTTTTCTACAATTCAGACTTTTTAAACATTCTCCAATCCTTATCATTTCTCTTAAATAGACCATACATTAATTCCACCAGCACATCAGTTAAAACTACTGCCTGAAATTGCATACTGTCATCATGCTTATGACTGGGATAAAATAACTCATAGTTTGAGGTTTCCAGCCAAGGACACAATATCAATTGATATCTACTTTTAATAAATCCCCAAATAATTTCCAAATGTTCACCCCACTTGTAAGTTTTCAAATATTACTCTTGTAGTTTGATAAGAGTTAAAAGTAACTTATCCCTTACTAGTTTTCTCTGAAATTACTGATAAAGATGTATACATATTCTATTAATAACCTGGCTTACCTATACTCTATCTCCACTAACCTCAAAACACAATCCTTGGATTGCCATCATCAGGCGTGGCGAAAACAGACAACCGCATATCCAGTAACTTAGTTGGTAGATCATTATACTGACAGGTAAGCTTTTCTAGTTTTGCAAGGCAAACTGAGAGTTAACAGATTTGCTACTTAGAATTTTATAAGAATTAAGGACTCGAATGGTCATTAATTTTCTGCAGAGACCATATGTTATGATCCTCTGCGGTAAGCGGGTTTTGCAACTGGTAAGTACTTCTCTTTGGGTTGGATGAATATGACCGGGCCGTTGTTATATTCTGGTATAGGGCGGGGCGCTAATCTCAGCCACCTGGGTAGGAGTACTATTGCAACGAGTAGTACTAGGCGGATTTCCACTATTGCTCTTAGGCCTATGCCTACGTTGTCTTGATAGCTGAACCCTAATATTCCTATCGCACAACGCCAATAGGGATATAGAACGGTAAAGAGGTAAAGTAATTGTATAGGAAAGAACTTAGATGGTTGCGTGAAGAGTCCTAACTACAGGTCGCCTAGAGGTCCTTATATAGGCACTCTTCCCTCAACCCTAACCCTGGTGACTCATACCTGTGAGTCACACGACCTCTATGACTCATAGTGAGTCATAGTATGAAATCCATCAGCTAATTCCTCTTAGTCAACTGCGTCGCATGCCAACCAATCATAACTCGTAAAATAAGTCATGTGCCCTAATGTGGTCACATGCGCGAAACCCATGACTCATAGTGTGAGTCATATGCGAAAATCATTACATCATATGACTCACAAATGTGAGTCATACACACGATCAACCAATCACAACATAACAATGATTGCTCAAGTGTGCATCATGTGAAACCCTATGACTTCTAATGAGTCATAGTGCGAAATATAACAACCTTGTGACTCATAACTATGAGTCAAGCGAAATCCTGGCTTGCTTAGTCACCAATCAGGACATTAGCTCCTGTCTCCCTTAAGCCTGAGTCCCTTGTGGCTTAACGTCCCATCTTTGTCAGGCTTTCTCCAAACCTGCCCAATTCCTTTACAAAATTTCTGAACTTGATGTTCGGCCGACTGGTAGTTCCTCCGGACTTCCACTAAGGTGGTGTGTGCCGTCCTAATAGTCCAGTCCCGGTCCTCAATCATTCTCTGATATGTCCTCATATCAGTTCTTTTTGCCTCGATTGTGGCTTCGCCGGTGCCAAGTTGTTCTCGTTGCCCTTGCAACAGTCGTTGCAAACTCTCTTCGTCGGGGATCGTCACGATTTCAGTTTTTTCGCCCCCCTCTCCCTTAAACTTTGCCCTCACAGTTGTTTTTCTTTTCCTAATATATGCATCGTTTTCCGTAAGTGGTGCCGCTTGCCCTGTTCGTCTTGGGTAAAACCGAGCATCGATTTTGTCGTGTCTGTGAGTACGACAAGTGTCCTTGAAACAGTGTTTCCAGGATGTCTCGTTGTGTGGTTGTTGCGGTTTGCGCAACTTGGTCTGCCGTGGAAACCAATAGCTTCTTTCCTTATCGCATAAATGAGTGTTGCAGTAATCATCGTAACAGGCAGTCCACGAAAGAGCATTGAGTACAGTGTGCTTTTCCCTATCCTCCTGAGTAGCGTATGGCGGGCTGGTAGGTGTAGTAGCCCTGGGCCTATCGCCCCAGCCTTCGTCTGGACCCAATGGCGTTAGGTCTTGCCTTGTGGGTTCGATTTTCACTGTAACCCACTTGGGGTTTTCTTGGTACTGCTGATGGAAACGTTGAATGGCTATGCTGGCTGTGGAGAAGTTCTCCGCAGTGTACCAAGTTTTGTCGTAGTCTGGTGAGTAGCCGGTCCACTTGGCTCTGTATTGTAGGCGTTTTCGGTGTATGCGTGAATCAATGATTTCTTCGAGTTTGTACTCCCTTTCACCTTCTATCTCGATTAGAGGTGGTGGTGATTGCTTTTGTGAGGGATACTGATTGTCTTGGTATGGTTCGTGGAGTGAGATGTGGAAGGTGTTGTAGACCTTCATCTGTTGGGGCAAGGCCAATTTATAGGCACTTGTGCCCACCTTCCTGAGGATCTTTTTATGGTCCGATTTTCTTGTAATCCAGCTTCTTGCATGGTCTTGTGGTCCTTATATTCCTTGGCAGTAACCAGACCATGTCGCCTGACTGGAGATTCGGATCGGGTTTTCTGTATTGATCGTAGTTTTCTTTTGTCGTAATTGTGCACAGACCATTTCCTGACGTCGGATACTATGCAGCTGACCCATCTCTTCCTTTTCCGTGGTTTCCTTTAGTATCATGTGGCCTATCGCCTCATGTTCCGGATGTTGTCCGTAGTTTGCGTAGAAGGGTGTGGTCTTAATAGTTTCCTGTCTTCCATTATTGTATGCAAATTCCGCTAATGGTAGTAATTCCGCTCAGTTATCTTGCTGATAGTTGACATAGGCCCTTAGGTATTGTTCCAGTATTCTGTTCGTCCTTTCGGTTTGTCTGTCCGTTTGTGGATGGAAGGCGGTGCACATTCTTCGTTCAATTCCAAGGGATTTTGTAGTCTCTTTCCACAAATCTGATGTAAATAGCTTTCCTCTATCGGTGATGATATCTTGTGGTAGTCCATGGACTCGGAATATTTCCTATAGGAATATCTTGACAAATTCTTTGGTGTTCATATCCTTGTTGCAGGGTATGAGATGGCTCATTTTTGTCAAGCGGTCAATGACCAGCAGGATGGCGTCATAATTGTCTGATTTTGGCAGGTCAGTGATGAAGTCCATTGCTATCGATTTCCATGGTTAGTGTGGTGCCTCGTTCGGTGGTAGTAGTTCCTAGGGCGCATGTCTTATCGCTTTCGTCCTTGGACATGTATCGCGATTCTTGGCATATCTCTTTATGTCATCTCGCATCTTTGGCCAATAATATTGTCGCATCTTTGGCCAATAATATTGTCGGGATAGTAGTTCGGTAGTCTTGCTGGTTCCCCCATGCCCAACTACTGGGTTATCGTGATTTTGTCGTATGACTTGGGTTCTGATCTCTTCGTGTTCTGGTACCCAAATCTTTCCTTGATTCCATAGGCATCCTTCCTTCCATTCACATGCCCCTAGAGCCACTCCTTTCATTTCTTTCTCTCCTTTCCTCAGGGCTTCCTGGATTGCTCTTATCTGTCTATCTTTCGTGCTTGCTTCTCAGATGCCAAAATCATCAGCGACAAACTTGACCACTTCCAGGGCTTCGAAGTATTATTATTTTGGGAGTAGGATCCTTTGTTTTTGTTGGATCCTCACGTTGTTATTTTTTGGGACATCTTCTGCTCTCTTTGTAAGGGCATCTGGTTTACCCCCTTCCTTCCTGGGTCGGTATTGTATTTTGATATCGTATTGACTGAGGGTCTTGCTCCAGCGGATTTGTCTGTCGTTGAGCTCTTTTGTAATGGTAAATAGTAGCAGGTTCTTATAGTCTGTGAGGACAAGGACCTGGTGTCTGCTTCCTTTTGCATATCTTCTCCATTCTTTCAAGGCTTGGACAATGGCCAAGAGCTCTTTGTCGTGGATATCGTAGTTGCATTCCGCGGGCGTCATTGTTTTTGACCGGTATGCCACAGGCCTCCATTTTCCATCGCTCCCCTTCCGTGATAGAATGCCTGAGCATACATATTTTGAAGCGTCGGTCTCGATCATGATTTCCTTGGTTGAATCGTAGTGTACCAGTAGTGAGGCTGAAGTAAGTCACCTGCGCAATTCATCAAATGCTTTTTGTTGGTTCTCGGTCCAGTTCCATTTGCAGTCCTTCTTCGTCAGTTAATAGACTGGTTTAGCTATACGGCTAAACGCTTCTATGAATCGTCGATAGAAGTTGCAGAATCCCATAAACCACTGTATTCCTATCCTGCTTTCAGGTAGTTTCTATTCACATATTGCTTTTGTTTTGATAGGATCAACACTGACTCCGTCCTTGTCGATGATGAAGCCTAGGTATTCAGTTCGTTCCTTGTGAAATTCGCACTTCGATGGCTTCAGTGTCAGCCCTTCTTTCTTCCAGGCTTCGATAATCATCCGGACATGGGTTCGGTGTTGTTCTAGGTTTTCTGAATATATCAGAATATCATCTAAATAGACGATACAACAGATATCCAGAAACCTGCTGAGAATCATATTGACCCATTACTGAAATTCTGCAGGTGCATCTTTGAGTCCGAATGGCATAACCGTATATTCGTATATACCGTATTGGGTAATAAAGGTTGTTTTCCATTCGTCCCTGTGTTTGATTCTGATGTTGTGGTATGCGTTTCGGATGTCTAGTTTAGTAAAGACCTTAGCTCCTCTAAGCCTATCGAGGGCTTCTCCAATCAGTGGTAGGGGATATTGGTCTCACTTGGTGACTTCGTTGAGCCCTTGGTATTCCATGCATACCCTTAGCTTACCGTCTTTCTTTTTAACAAACATGATCGGTGATCCCGCGTTTGCATAAGAGTCTCGAATCCAGCCCCGCCTCTTGTTGACCCTGATGTATTCTCTTAGTTCCTCCAGCTCTTATTTTACCCAATAGGTATAGCTTTCTTGCTGGTACTGTTTCTCCTTTCTTGAGGTTGATATCCAAGTCAACCTTTGGTCGGTGGGGTGGTAGCCGAGTTTCTTCCTCTGCCTTGAACATGTCCAGGTACTGGTGGTATTCCCTTGGCACAATGTTTCTAGTTTTTTCTTCTTCTTGTCCTTTCTTGGCCTTGATAGCCAATTCGGTGCTGACATTGATCCGTACGATCCTGGTAGGCTCGTTTGTCTTATAATCCCACATGAGGATTCCTGTGACTTCGCCTCTTTGGTAAAACTTGCCGAATGACGTAGCGGAGATCTCCTTGATCTCTATCTTTTGGCGTTTTGGGTGGTCCATACTTCCAAACCCTGCTTCACCTCTGATAGTAGGAGCCACTTGCTCCACTTCTTTACATTGTCCTATGACAATCTTTTCGCATATCAACTGTGCGATGCGGTCTCACGGCTCAACTATGTAACTGTCCTTTCCCAGGTTGACCAGGACCACCTTGACTTCACCTGTATAGTCAGCGTTGATTACTCCCGTATTGACAGTAAGCTGGTGTTTTACTGCCAATCCGCTGTGTGGAGCCACACGCCCATAGGTGCCTTCTGGTAGTCCTATAGCTAACCCGGTATTGGCGATTCCTTGTTCTTTTGCCAGTATTGTAATTCTCTCCTCTAAATACAGGTCATGTCCTGCAGCCTTGGCTGACCCCTGGGTAGGGAGTGTGGCCGTATTGCTGAATCTTTGGATTTTGATGTTCTGGACATCCTTGGCCTGGATCGTGGAGAACTGTATCTCCAAGTTCTCTTCCAGGGCTTCCGATTCAGGGACTAAGTCCACTGCTGGCGAGCTTTCGAGGCATACTCTGGTTGTAAAGGGGGCACCCTATAGGAAGATGGATCCTAAGGTTGCGACCGCACCAAAAGACTCAACGCAAAGTTCACAGAAGGTAAAGATAAAAATAATTGAATCAAATGATAAAACTTAATATAGTTAAGCCAGAGCTTCACTGAATTCAAGTCTTCTCGAGAGAATAGTTGGTTATCAGAGTAGAGTGCCGTTCGCGTTTACTTAAGTAGAATTATAAAGCCAACGACACCCATCCCTACTCCGACCGTTAAGAGAGCTCCCTTCTCCACTCAGGGATCATGTGACACATGGCCCTTCCGGAATTAACTTCTGGGCCTGTGGATCGCTCGGGTAAGTTAAGTCCGTTCAATCATAGTGGTTTTCTGCAATGCATTTTGATTATGCCTGCAGGAGAGAAAAACCTTTCCGATCGCCATCTTGTCAATGGCCAAC
>QFET01002422.1:0-16252 GCA_003316355.1 Tuber calosporum
TCCTAATAGTATCTTCAGGGTCCCTCTGGGATTCTCGAGATACTTGGGAGTAGGTTACAGCTGCCTTAATATAAATAACAAATATTTCACAATCCTAGAAAGTATTTAGGATAGAATCAGACTAGAATATTTACTTCCAAATGAAGTTCTGAAAAGTAAAGTAATCTTATATTGATATCAAGGAAGTTGAGTGCATTATAGATTACTTTATAATTGTAGTGCTTCTAGAAACAGAAAATTCCAATATCAAGTCATTGAGGGACATGAGTTGTAACCTACTCCCAAGTATCTTGAGAATCCCAAAGGGACTCTGAAGATACTATTACGATAGGGGGAGAAGCGTCAATGGATAGGTCTTCAATAAACAAGGTAAAAGGTATGGAACTAATAGAGTAACTATTCAATGGATAGTATTAAGGATGATAGTGCTGTAAGGGTTGAGAGTCTGAATCATTAAGGGATTGCAGTCTCTTTAAAAACATAAGATTGTAGCTAGGAAAACTTATCAAAAGTACAAACATCCTGCAAACAAACATGCTAACAGATGGAAGATATCAGGGTAACCATATTCTGAAAACAGAGAGTTAGAAGCGACAGGATAGAGCTAACAAAACAAGTAATGGAATCCAAACAAGAAGGAACAAGAGATCACTCATACTATACAAATCCAATGGGTATAGCAGGAGGATAGCGATACCCAAATGGGTAGAGGCAAGGAGGGGTAGTGATAAGCGAAACAAGGAAAGAATAACCAGTTCAGAAGTCATATCCAAGTAGGAAAGAACAACCAAAATGTAGCGCTTATCAGGTATAAACCCAAATAAGTAATAACCAACATCAAGTCAGTTGTAATAGTAGAAACATAGTAGGATTCCGTTCCATGAACATAGTATTAACTATAAACTGTGGGCCCCTAAGATTGAGATAATATAATATTGCTGCAATATGTGTAAAATTCTACAGGAATTGCAAATTTTGTTATAGTTTTAAAGTTGATCTATATAGATTGATGAGGCTTTAACTTTACGCGTATGGGTAATGTTGCTTGCTTTCTTCTTTAACTCTCCCCCTAGCTATTTAATAATCAATTGAAGTCTAGCTGTTATCTGACCTATTACTTTTAATGGTAGTCGATTCTAAGGGCAAGCTAATCTGACTAGGCTTATAATCTTTCTTCCTAAACAGAGGTTGTCTATGAAGGCTCGTAGGTATAGATTTTAAGTAAAACTTATGATATTGATAAGATCTCTTCTCTGTTGCTTGATAAAGGCTAAAGTTCAGGAGGCACTTCGATATTTATATCCCTCGTCTGAGTGTTTGCAGACTACTTCTAACATCTATATTTTCATATACTTCCAACCATTTCTGTCCTTCAATCATAAGTGCAAGAATCATTTGTCTTGGAGAATATTGTTACCCTTGAAGCTTATCGACACGTCAAAGCTGCTTTATTTCCTAATGGTGTGAACCATTTCTCAGTCGGAGATGTCGTTCCTTGTCCTGCCACTTAGGCTTAGTGAGTCCATTGTGGAATCTACCAATAGTTTCTTAGACCTCCAAGTATCCAACTTGGCTGGTGACCTATCTGGATACTACCGGCTTTCCCGGTGTCTTGCAGATGGCTTTCAGGATGACTTAGGACTTACGATTGGTCCAATACCGTATCTTATTGCTATGCCTCTCGTTATCAACCTGTTCCGATAGGTCCTTAGACCATGATAGGCATGTTTTCAGGGTCTGAGTGGGTTCTCATGTTTCTCCTGGAGCCCACTCATCATATTCTCATTTTTGCAAGGAGTGTCTCGTCATATTCGGTCGATTCCAGCAAAGGCTGTACGCATTGGGCCATAACTCTCCAGACACGGATCCTGTGCACGTGATTCCAGTTGCATAGGACTGACCAGGTCTCCCTCTTAATATACCCTGCGTACAGCACCCTGTCGGGTGGACGACAACGACATATATGGATGTTACAAGAGAGGCGCCAATTTTAAGTTTTTTGGTAAGGGAACACATTTTACCATAGGCGCCGCAGGTGACATGTGGGCCCAACAAGGGGGCTGGAGGGGTATGAGTAGTATCTTAGCCCAATTTTTGTTTGAATTCAGCACTGGATTCCACTATCTTGTACCCATGTGCCTAACAATTACTCTCATTGAAGGCATGGTGATTTTTTATCTTAGTTTTTCAAAAGAATATTAGTGTTTACATCATGTTTGTAGATTTTGTGCTACAATCTGTAAGGTTGAAGTTTACTTAAAACAATTAAGATATTTCTTAATTTACCATTATATCATTATAGTATCATAGAACAGTTTTCACTAAATAAATAAATAAATAAATAAATAAACTTACAATATCATATTTGCTTTTGTTTCATATTTGGTTTTCTGGACTATTAGTGATAGCGAAATAATAGGCTCTGATAACTAGCTACTTGTGCCAAGGTTGGGTCTTCTGAGCTACAACCCCATGATGTTCACAGGCTCACAACCTTAAGCACTCATACTGAATGCTGGACAGCTCAATATCACTTTGTTAGTTGCAATAGTAACAAAGTTACACTTATAACTTAAAACTCATTATTGTTAAGTAATTTACAAAAGGCTAGATTAGTCTAATTGGAGAAATACTTTTCAAAAGTAGTTAAATTATTACCTACTATGCATTACACAAGTAAGAGTATAATTATTGTAAATAATATGTTATAAAAAGAGTTTTATATATAATAAGGCATACAATATTCCAGGTGCTCTCATAATCTACAATAATATAATACGTTCTTACTATATTGCCATAGCAACCAATAACGTGATGTTGAACTCTTCCACACTTAGTATAAGTGCCCAAGGTTGTGAGCCTGAGAACTTCCTGGGGTGATGGCTCAGAAGCTACAACCTTGGCACGAGTCTTACTACTAGCATTTTCAGTCCTTGTATTGCTACCATGCTTACCTTTGAAGTTTACCCCCTACTTATGCTTACTCCCCTGTACATGGCAACTGCTATCTTAAACCTGAATGATACTTTCTCCACTCCTTCACCATAACTGCAAATTCCGTAATATCCCCCACCTTTTCTATAGGCTTACTTATGCACTATCAAATTTTGGAAAGAATCCCATGAGCATTATGCTGTGAGAGAAGGTGGTGGGGGTTGGTACTTTTGGTGTAAAAAGGGCATTGAGCCAAATGTTCTACCCCAGTACTGTTCTATGCAATACTCTACTCTACTCTATTATGTCATTCGGTTGTTTCGTTTATCGCCCCTTGTTGAAACCAACCTGAATTTTACTCAATTCGCAGCCATGAGAATCCGGTCGTGTATGATGGCGCAAAATCTCGTTACTATAAAGATAGTAAGTTGGATGGCGGTCAGTGTTTTCTTGCTTAGGTAGTGTTGTGCCGCCAGTTCTTGGTGGTAACTGCTTTTGGTCTATCATAATTGTCAGTAGCCCAGTTTTTTCTCTTTTGTCACCCAACTGTAGTTTGCATTGTCCTCGGCTATGTTCCACAATCCCGAGTAAAGCAAACCACATATTTTTTGCACAATTACCCTTCCCTGAAAGTGCAATAATATAGTATCGTTGTGAGGCTTACCAAGCACTCAAGACTGAATCAGATTGCCCGGACCCTATATGCTACCACCAGACTAATATAAACAACCATAAACAAATACTGCCCACGCCAAACATTACTCACAATCTATCCCTGCCGCCAGCAACTGAATCAACTACACTCGCCGTCAGTAACTCATCCTCAGAGGAGGGAGAAAAATGAAAACGGCTCGCCCAGGAAATCATTGGAAATCACTCACCCAACTAGTATACTGCTTATCGCTCATCTGACCCTTAACAATGTCTAGCCGTTCTGCAAATTGATAGCATTGTTAGAAGCAAACGGGGCTTAGCGCTTGAAGAATGAAAATCATACCTTGTGTGCAGTAAACCATGTGCTCGAGCTCGGGGTCATCTTCTAGTTCTTTAACGTATCTTTTTGCAGCTTCGCTGCTTCCTACGAGACTTATCTGAAAGACCACCGCTGTAGAAAATATGATGGGTTAATCTGAGATTGGAGGCTGAGTGTTTGAGAGGAAAACAAACCTGACCCTCCATACAGCTCATTACCTGGCCCCACCAACCCGGCGAGTCCCTTCTTGCAACTGAGCATGGTCCGTTTCAGTTCACCTCGGTCTTCACCTGTCGGCTATGCCGCCCACTTTATCAACTGCCACCGCTCCTTTGAAACAAAGGGATACTAGAGGGCAAACCTGTCCATCAGTGATGATGGTGACAAACACGGGCCTCTCCAATGTTTTTTCCTTTGCCTTCTCAATAATTAACGGCTTTACGATCTTATCCCGAAGCACAGTTCCCAGTCTTGTCCCGCCCTTAGGCATGACGCTTCTGATGGCCTCGTCCAGTATGCTTTTGTCGTGGATGCCGTTGTAGTCTTTGTCTCCCTTGAAATTTAGGAACTTGAGGGAGATACCCTCGTCCCGGAATGCGGTGCATACGTCTGAAATTTTCAAGATAGTTCTGCGCATCAAGTCGTAGCGATTGTTATTCTTCATTGAACCTGAATCATCTATTCTGATTGTTAGTGAATGTAGTTTCAGTAAGGAAGTAGGTGTAGGGAGTGTACCGCATAGAATGATGGTGTCGAAGAGCGCGACTTTGGTCAAGTCGGGGAGGTGGTCATAGGATACCTGCAGATCATCGCAGACCTGTCGCCCGGTTTCGGCGACTCGGAGAGAGAGTTTCTTCAAAAACCGTCCCGGAGTCCTGAAGAATGCGTGCAGTTTCCTCTTTGCCGCAACATCTAGGGAATGTGTGAGGACATCTTCTGGTAGGTTGAGTCTCTACCATTGTGAATTATATAGTTGGTCAGTCATCTAAACCCGGCGAGGGGGGGTGTGGGGAAGTGGAAAGCTATACAATAACCGACAATCTCTTGGCCTTGTAATTCTCGTTGAAGCTCCCCTGATTATTACTAAGGTTATTTCCAGAATAGTTACCAGATATGTCGCTCTGGTTACTGCTCTCGTTGGTGACGTTAGTCCCTACCGTTGTATACCTGTGGGTTCCAGACACCAGGCAGTTATCTGGGTTCACTTCTCCCAATTCTTCCTCGTCGTCTATTTCATCAGTGTCTTCGTCTACATCTTCACTTCCCTCCGGCCGGAACCTATCCTCGTGGATAAACCTTAGCGCTATATTCCGTAACCGTGGAAGAGACATAGAATGCTCCTTTTTTGCATCTTCCCCCGGAGGTAGTTTAGTAGAACATATATCCCCCAAATTTATCACCACGTTTTCCATGCAGGAAGACCCTGGAATGATCTCCTATATGCATACCCTCTTTGTCAATTATCAACAGCTTAGCTTATAAGATGGGGGTGGAAAATGGGGAGAAATGATACCTCCGTCTGCCTCTTGATATATTTTTTCTTATCCGGCCGATTTCCCGCATACTCGTAAACCTTCAACTTACAACTCACCACCGCTGCTGAAGTATCCATATACCACTTGAGTATAAGCACCTTTCTGACCGCGCCATTCCCACGGCCCAGGTAGTCGATCATATCCCTGAGCATGTCCTCTCCAGTATGAGACCAGCCGGACATTATAACCACAGTTGGCAAGGTGATGCCCAATGGGCGGAAGCAGACATCCATTACTTTTCGGCGGGTTTTGTCAGACTCGCCGAAAGCTTCGGCCGCTAGGTGCTTGTCAGTAGAGGGAGAGGGGGGGGCAGCAGGTGGCTTACTAGATCCACTCCACATTGCTAGAACCTCGACGTTCTTCATATCCACAAATCCAGACCGTAACATTTCGTTTCGCTCCGCGACGAGCCATTGTACGTGTGTGTCATTGTCGGTCGCGGTTCTGGAACCTTTGTCTGCGGCTCTGCTTCGTACGTTGTTCATAGTGCCGGCAGGGTATTACCGACCTCTTCGGGATGGGAATACAAGAAGTAAGGAATCCTGGATAGTAATTTTGGGTGTTTCTCGGGGGTGGTCGAGATATATGTGGGTGTGGGTGTGTGCGCAACATGGATAATATGTTGGAGAAGGGCGATCACTATAAGGCTGTGACAAAAAACTCACTGGATGGATCTACCAATACCACACGATCAGTGTGAGCCAGCATTACGCGCAACATCATCAGGGGTTTTCATATGTGTATGTGTATGTGTATGTGTGCATGAAGGATTCACTTGTACTGTACTTGGGGCACTAGAAATTCTGACAGAAAGGTACAAGTACACCTTACCAGTTCCACTCATTGTAATAAATACTCCCAACTGAGCTTAGCCAACCGCCAACAGCATTACCGCATTCAGAGAGTAACCCTATTGCGGGATAGTCCCCTCTGTTATGATAGCCACCCGAATGTGGCAAGTTACTCCGGGCAGATCCAAGATCAGGATTATGGGTATCATAGTCTATTTCATATAATAAATTTGCAACGTCAGTGAGAGCAACTGACTTTACAATCAACAATTTTGAAACGTCCCTTCACCTCCCAAGAAGCCTTGCTCAATTGCCGACATTTCTCACAACCCAACTCGCTGCGCACTAAAATGCCCAGAAACATGCATTGCCAGCAGCCTGCACCACCACCACCTACCGATATTATACTGCGATGGCATACATCCTAAATCACGCAGGGAGTTGTGTTGCCACCATCGTACCCCGCTCCCCTCCCTCTCACCCAACCTAGTAATACTCTCACTTCAGGAGGAGGAGCGATACTACCATTTATCATGAGATGTCAATGTATATGGACAGGAATATCGCTTAAACACTGTAGACTACAGCAGCCCGGGTAGCCGACTATGTAAAACAATTCTCGAATGGCACCCTCCACCAGTGCAAAAGGGATATGGCGGACATACCGCAGATGTAAAGTTCGATTGGGATAACCGAAAAGTTCCTTATAGTCCCCTTAAAACGCTACGGCAATGAATTCACTGGCTAGGTCCTTGAGTGTGTTGCTGCGATGGACCCTGCACTCGGCATGGATTCGGGAATGCCAGAGGTAACATCATCTGTGAGAGTTATTGTATCAGCGAACAGTTGCGGCGGGACCCATCTAAACAAATTCAGCAGGGCAAAGCTTCCCCGAATTCCAAACAACAGTATGGCCGTTTCCAATAGCACACCCCTTTTGTTCCTGGACTTGTTTTTTCCCAGCCTGTCGGTTACTCGGGATGCTGGAGTGGGCTGTGAGTGAGTACAACAATCAAGTCATACAAAAATCCATATGGAATGCAGCTTGTGTGCGGTTTGCAAGTTGCAGTTGACCCTATCGTCTCTAGTGGGTGGAGGAAAGGGCAGACAATATATATATATATTATATAAGACCCGAAGGGTTCCTTTCTAGCGAGGTGGAGCACGGTGTGGCTTATGTCAATTCCGCAAAGACTGAGTATTAATTCCACCTCCCGCAAGAGCCACTGTTGAAAACGATGGAGGCTACAAAGCGAATTACATTACACCTCAGTGGAAAAAAAAAACATGAAAGGATCTTTACCGTTGAGTCTTGTGAGTGAATCAGAGTGACTACACAAACTAGAATATTTTCACTTCACTCCACAAAGGCACTGCACCTCAAGAAACAAAAGAGTGGGGGAAAAACGCAGACACCGTTTCTATTTATCTACCAAATTCAAATTCAATACTCGCGGTTTGTTTCCCTTTTCCCACCTCTCTCGCCTCTTCCTATCTGCGCGCCCCAGCCGGGTTTCCCACTTTTGAAACCTAGTAAGCTAGTGAGAAACCAAGAGAAATAGCAAATGTGAAAGTACGAAAGTTGGAAAAAAAACACGGCAAAGGAAAGAAAAAGGAACCAGCGAGCAAAAGAGAAATGAATCTGCAAGAGATACTTAAGGTAGACGGTACCCGCCCTATATTGCATTCGTTAGAAGCCACCCAAGTAGGCAGAGTGTGGAAATGTATAGCCCACAACTCACATCGATAATAACGTCGGTGCCGGTCATGAAAGAGCTGGCCGAAGAGGCGAGGAACAATGCGAGATTGTTAAGTTCATCCTCCCTACCGAGGCGCCCCATAGGGGTACGATCGCACCAGATTTTTTTTTGCGCCTCTAGGGCTGGGGCGCGATTGAGCTCAGTATCCATGTACCCAGGAGAAATTGAGTCTATGTGGGTTTGGTGGTTGGTTGGTTAGTCCGTAGGTGACGGCGAGTTTAGTCTCAATAGATGGGGAGATAGATACTCACTAACTCGAATACCATGCTTGGACCATTCAAGGGCGAGAGAGGCCCCGAGGTGCCTAACAGCAGCCTTTGAAGCATTATAGCAACATTGCTCCTGGGGGTAATTGACAATGTGCGAGGACATGGAGGAGATTAAGATAATAGATCCTCCGTTGACCTGCTTCATCATCAGCTTTCCCGCTTCCTGGGAACACTTCATAAGACCGTTGACATTGATGTCCATGAGACGGCGGAAGCGGGTCATGGAGTAAGTCTCGGCTGGCATATTAGAACTATCAAACACCCATCACAACCGTTTTCAGTGACTCCTTAGGGGAAACGAATAAGATATAAATGATACTTACTCCGCAATTCCTGCAGCACATAGCAACACATCAATACTTCCAAAGTCCTGATGGATCTTGCTAAACACCTTCTCAACAGACTCGTCGTTGGTAATGTCAACCTTGTGAAACAACACCAAGGTATTGTAACGTTCACTCAGCGTCTTCGCAGCTGCCCTTCCCTCGTCTGCAAGGATGTCGAGAATAGCAGCACCTTGAGCACCAGCTTGAAGGAAGCCTTCAGTCATATTGTAACCCAGTCCGCGAGCTCCACTAATATACATTATCAGCTTTGGCACGGAATCGGTGGGGGCGGTGGATGGACTGATGGATATATGGATATACTGATAGATTGATAGATTGAGAGATGAATTGGTAGAGAGATGGTATTGTATGCTTACCCAGTAACAACACAAAATTTGCCGACGAGAGATAAACTGCTGATGATCTTAGGGAGCAAGGCTAACTTCTCTCCTCCCTCAAGTTTCGGCTCGCCAATGGACTCGGGGCTGGCGCGGCCAGCCACAAGGTCATGCGTAAAAGCAACGTTGACTTGGTTGTCCTCGCAAGTAACACTAGCAGAGGTAACATCAACCGGAATACCACTCCCATTGGGAGAACCAGTGGAAACTTGGGCGGCGGCTGGGGTATCCCCGCATGAGTCGTAGCAGTCACAAGTAGCACAGGTGTTCTTGCCATGACAAGGCATTTTTGGCGAGTGAAGTAAAGAATTTGTCTTTGAAACTAGAACCACGTTGTGTTTATCGAAGAAGGGGTATTGCGTTGCTGATGGAAGGAAGAGCGTGTGGTGGTTGTGGTAGTGGAGGAAGGAAGGAGAGAAAGAAGGAACAAATAAATAAGAGAGGGAAGGAAACAAGGCTCAATTGGGCCAGATTTGAGGGCAATAAATCGTGGACAATTGTGTGACATCTGGTTGGGGCAGGGTTTTCTTAGAGTCTCGTTATTCTCCCTTTTCGGCAAGGGACAGTGACGGAAAAAAAAAACAGGGCTGAAAGGAACTCTGTGTTTTGTGTGAGGGTTGGATTATCCATCAATCGTGAGATCTCTGGCAAAGGGCCCCGATTGATAGGCTATGACCAGGTTGCAGCCCCTTGCAAAACACAATTGCACTACAATTGTGGATTGCCATTAAAGCAAGCCAAAAGTAAATCTATAGCTACAGTGCAGTATAATACTTCCTAAGATTCTCACGTGATGCCAACCAGGCCCGAATAAAGTCGAGCACGGGAGAGATTTGAGTACCCGTAGTTAGACGTAAAACCCTCAGCTGACAACCCTAGTAAGCCCAGCATCGGTAACCAAAAGATTGTTTAAGAGGCTTTCTACACATTTGGCGGGAAGCGTAAAACTAACTTCAATACAATACAACACAATGCAGTCCAATACATATTTCAACCGATGCCATACCCCACGGTCGAAATGATGCTTAAACAGGCATCATCCATTTCTAAGTGTGCTGACACAAAACAAACGATCAAAGGAAAGGGGACAAATTCACTCATAGCAAACAAAACACATCAATAAACCGAAATTCCACCCCACCCCCTACTCCGAATATTACAAATCCAGTAGCCATAGAGCAATTGTTAGAATACATTCCTCCCCCGCTGACTGCCCAGAAGAAACAAGCCTTTAGTACTCCGCCAACCTCAATTTCCTTCCAACCGTCCTTCTTGAGGCAGCCTTCTCTGTTGGCTTTCGATGGACTTCGTTATTGAGCAAGTGCTTAACACTACCGGAATCAAAGTACCCATAGCCGCCAAGCATGCCTCCCTCCCCATCGCTTTCCTCCCTGCTAGTTGTCGAGGTACTTTCGTCGGCGTCCCTAGCACGAACAGGTTGTCTGGTTGTTTCAACAGCCCTTCCTGAGCGGCTCTTCGTTCTCGTAGCCATCAACGGTGGGTGGGGTGGATGGACGGTTGACTCCTCATTTTCTCTTGCCCTAGTTCTGGTGGGAGAAGCAGCAGCGCGGCGCTGGGTCTGCCGAAGCATGTGTCGCACTTCTAAGAGATAGCTTTGAAGGGTGTCTACGAATCGCTTTGTTTGTCGGTGTTTGCTACTGACCGAGATAGAGATGCTATCGCCTTTAATAATATATCCAATACCAAAGCCATCGCCACTGGTAGGTCCGAACCCAAACAACCTCAAGCTAGGATTACCGCAGTTACTGGTGCTCAGAATGGTGTTATTAATCTTATCCCATCCTGGATCCGAGAAGATACTTGGGACATTCTGAGGAGGTTTCTGTCCCTGCTCTCTCGTAGACCCAGAAATTGAGCTTGTGTCCGAGAAGCTTCTTAAGCGTCCTTGATATGGTGGGCTATGCTCATAACTGCCTTCGACTGGGGAAGATCCATATCCGTCGCTGCTCATACCGTTGATAGAACCATCGGTATACTGAGATTCCTCATCCAGGCCTCTTTGCCAGACGCAGAACAGCGCATACAGATGTCTATCTTGACCCAATCCTTTCGCGCACTCCTTCGTGGTCGCCGTGTGCTTTTGACAAGCCTTCTTAAGCGCTTCAAGCTTCTCAGCAGCCGGTGCGCTCTCGCAAAATTTCCGTACAAAATCTACAGATTCTGTTGAAACGGTTCTGATCGCCTCGGTTCGGCCGTGCAGGTATATCTTTGTCATAGCTGGCTCGTAAGTGCTCTCAACCCTACCGTAAAGCCCGTAGTACGCCGCCTGAAATGCCATTTGCACGAATGCATCAGGAGAAAAGCCCATGGATGTGATGAAATTCTTTCCGTAATGTTCGAATTCCAAAACCTCGAACTCATTCTGCTGAATCAAGTCGGCCAGCCTAGTCTCAGCAAAGCGAAGGGCGAGCGAGAGTTCCGGGACCATAGTCCACTCAAGTCGGTGGGGTGTTGTGCAAACATCACCGAAGCTAGCGGGATCACGTCTGCTCGGGTCAGGAGAAGTGGAAGCCCATAGGCTAGGAGCATTACCGTTGATAGTTCTGGCAAACCGAAGAATTGTATCGGTATATACATCACTTGCCATTCTTAGGACAGTGTGTCCGTCGACACCGGTGTGCTCAAAATTTATTCCAGCTGACCCATTCTTGCAAACAATAATCTGCAATTTGTCATACCAACGGTTGGTACATGTGCCAATCTGTACACCCTTCTCGACAACGTTGGTCCCGCAAAGCATGTTCATACTCAATTCAGCACCGCTCTTAGGAGATGTTGAATCGAGGCAAAGCACAAACAACGCAGTGTCGACGATCTTCAGGCACTCAGTGTTGTTGCTATCCATTCCATCCCTAGTCAAAACTTCTCTCAAACTGGCCCAAACCCTTCGATTCTCAGTGGAAAGTACCCCAACTGCGGATTTCGCAGCTTCTTGAATTGGTGTGGTTGCCGCATCATCAACAATGGCCTGGAGGTTATGTGCGACGTCCCTCTCGGCCATGATGATATCCGAGTTATCATCCAAGACATCAAACCAGTAAAACTGCGAATGACACATTACGACAATGTGACGAGCACCTGGGTCAGACTGCATGACACAGCCATTTTCCGTGGGAATCCGAGCTGTACTGAAAATCCGGGGGTATTGGTACTGTCACGTGATTAATCAGCACATGTGATTAGTTCACGAGGGAAAATCCCAGAAATCTGTCTCAGGTAACTCATATGCGGGGCGCCTTACCATGCAGAGCGGGGTTCCACGAAATTCATCTGGTGGTAACTCTTTTCTACGTAGTGCTCTTACGAAAGACAGAGAAGAGACTACGAGAGATGCTGCCCTGGTGACCTGATTGTTTCTTGCTGGCGTAGGATCATCCTCCAAGAGAAAGCTAAATTCGTTCAGTATCAAATGACCAGAGGTACTTTGCGAAGGTAGTTTACAATGGATTCAAGTTCAGAACGACGGCTACGGCGATGTTAGCTTGGGTGCTCTCTTCACACTCACTCAGAAAGAAAATCTTACGATTGTCGTAGTTTAGGTAAGAATCGTACCCTAAAGAAAAACATTAGCGAGATCTTGGTTCATCCTACGATAGGGTTTTCTTGAAGAATAAAACTCACAAAACTGCTCAATGTAGCTACTCTTGCTACTGGCATATTTCTTCAACCTCTCCTGCAATTCTGGACCATCCGTGTTCAAAAACTCTCGTACAGCAGCCCTTGTCTCTGCATGCTCTCTATGTGTTTGTAGTGGCCTAACAGCGTCCAGATAGTTCCGGCATGTCTTTTCCAAGTCTGGAATTGGTAACTTCTGTAGCTGATCTTGGTATGCGTAGGTTGTACCTGGCCCGACGTCTCTAGTAGATATTAGTCTCGCTACGGATTCCTCCATCGAAGAAGCATCAGATGCTGGAGGTGAGCCAGAAGCGAGCGACTCGTTAAGGGACTTTGGCATAGTGATAACTTTGGTGGTTAGACTAGCGACCCTAGAAGGGGCCATTTCGAATAGTTAGCTTTTCAGTTTATCCTGGAGGACCGAACAAACAAAACGCAGATCGCAGGTAGAATGCGAGAGAGCTTTCAAGAAACAAGAGGGGCGCGAGAGTATATGGGGCTAACCTTATAACCACGAGGTTAAGTAGATAGGGAGAGCAGCCGGATGTCCAGCGTTCCCTTTCTTTCTTTCTTTCTTTCTTTTTTTTTTTTTTTTTCAGGCTCTCTTAATTTTGGCGCAGTCTTGGTATCTCGGACGAGAGGAGGAAAATAGTCGTGATCCGAACGCTTAAAATCGGAACGGGAGTGTGGAGACCTAGCAATATTGAAGGTGGGTGATGGGCAGAGTGCAGGTAAGTTAGAGCATAATAGGGTCAACTGACAGACTTGGTATTGGTGGGGAGGAAGGTTTGTCACAGCAATCGCGGGCGAAGGGAGGATTATTATATTCCAACCGGAGACGTTCAAACTGTATGCTCCAGAGGCCAGTAATCATGCATCCTTCAGACCCCCATCCTTCCATCCATAAACCCGCCCAGACTTGAAAGCTACAACTCGAATTTGCTACCACTAGTGAGACTCACCTCATATCTTTCTCTAATCAATCAATAATTCAATGGCGGAGTGCGAAGCGAGATGAAGTTTATGGATACAGCGTTGCATTGTCCCCGACGAGGGGGAAGCCAGAAGGGCAATACCGGTACCAGTAGTAGGATGAGGTCACCGGCCTTGTCTCCCAGCTCCCCAACCACGAGATGATATAGCATGTGCTCTTTGGCAAACAAAAGCAACCGCAGGCCAATCTCTACCTTCTTCTCAAATAAACAAATATACCCCTTATACAGTATCACAACTACGGTGACCGCAACAACCCCGCGACATTAAAGTGCTATCTAATGTAAGAGATCCGCTCAGGGCCACTTCCCTAAATATCTTGATGCCGTGCTTGTGTGTGTCTCGAAGATTGTTGTTACCTGTCGAGATAGATACCACACAAGTACCGGTACCGATACCGTAGCACAAGTACCTTAGTTGCAGTCTCGTGAAACCTCGATACTACAATATCCCCAGCGGGACTTTGCAAGTCTCGTATCATAGAAGAAACAAAAAAGATCCCACTCGGGCGCAAACTGCCCAAATCCATCCCCCCGGATGAGACAGGAGCACCGAACCCTGGAAGCCTTTGCATCGAAAGGCCCAGAACAAACCCGCTACATGTACGAGTACAACGACTCCAACTTCATACCAGGGGCCCAGGAACAAAAGGCTTGGCAGATAGTGGATTGCCTCGATCAAAGGTTATCATACCTTGAGAGGTACTTGGCATGAGGTGGGACTTGTTTGTATGATATTGGAAACTGGTAGCAACGCACCGGGGGTTAAGGGTAAGTGAGGCGAACGGGTATCATAATATGGTTGGTTTACTGCCCAGCCGCCTATAATTAGGGAGTGTGGTGCACAATTGGCTGGGAAATATGACAAATTTTACCATCAAAATCCACCGCCCGCCCAACCACCACAATCAATCGCCAGCTCAATTGCTACAATGGTAGCAACAAGCGACTCTCAATCTGCGAGTCAGCTTCAGTCAGAAAACTAAAGGCTGCCAGAGAGATTACATACCCTCCAAAGGCCGAATGCGAGACGAAACCACTTGAGATTAGAGACAGCAGGTAATAACACTTCGAAGCAATGCTATAATAACTTGAAAGGTATGTGGCATTTTAAGATAAGCTGTTTTAACTAGGAGATAAATCTATCTTAACCTTAAACATGGGCAGAGCAATGGGTGAGAAGGTTAATAATATGTACTACAGATCTAGCTTGTCAAAAAATATGCTAGAGAGGTATGATAATATATAGAAACCCCTCGAATAAACACTGGACTACGGTAGCTGCTCTGTTGTATTTGATGAGACAAAAAAGCCAACACTTCCAGGAGCCCTCCGTCACCACCAGGGTCACTATAGCATCCGGCGGTGACATGTAAGTTGCTGCACCAGAGGGTGTGAGTGGCCTCTGTAATGGCCACCGGGTTCCCATTCTCCTCCCCCGATTGTGCAAAATCTCACCCAAAATTTCGGAGGCCGTGCACGAAAAGCTGGAATCGGAGAGCAAAACAATACCGGCATGATACTATAGGAAGGGCTATGGGTGGAAGAAAGTGAGAGGATTCTCCTTGATGAGTAGTCTAGCAGACGGCCGGACATATTCGTACAGTACTTTCCATCACACCGAAGTATGATGGACTAGGGGTCAACGAACAAGGGGGTTCGGCGAGTTAGTAAGCAGCAATTTTGTTTGGTTTGCTCGTCGAGTCCCCCCGTTCGTTGACACCCCACCTATGTTGCCGGTACAGCATGCCCCGACACCAAATCCCAAAGTCTCCCCAGTGAGCACGGCTACCCTCGGTACTAACCTTCTCTTTAATTCCCTCTCCACTCGAAGATCGTCAGGATTTGATTCTGGATGCGAGAACGCAAAGTGCCTAATACTCACCTTTTAACTTACCAGTACATCCCTGCCATACCACGCCGACTAAATCAAAACGGGACCAAGCAAAACGAAAAAAAATCACTCTCTCCACCCTCAAACCAAGATACCCTGCGGTAACTCCTTGGATTATCCCAATGCGCGAAGCTAGGCCCTGTTCCAGGGAAAAAAGGAAATGGAAAACAAGATCAAGTTAACGGCCCGTTCCGCCGGCTAGAGTTTAGCACTTTGTCAGCCCAATTTTCCGTTGATCGACATTGAACTTGGGGACAGTGTGCTTTTGCCCCAACCTGACTGACACCTTGTTCGGGTTGCATCAGCCGAACCCCGTGGGGAAGTTCTGGGATGGCGTAATTTTTAGGACCCTACTGTAATTGTTTACTTTAGGCATAAATAGTATTCTGGGTGTTAATTTGTTGGTATCGTAGTTGGGTAGCTACAGCGCATTTTCATTGAGGCCTTCCATGGCATAGTGAGTCGTCCATCTGGATACCAGCCACTATTACAATCTCGACTGAAGTCCAACCAATTGCATTGCTCAGACCTGCATCTGGGTCCCCATGTCGTATGTCGTGGAATACGTTGGTCGGGCGGTGCCTGAGTACCCGTACTCTATTAGCTCTACTGTACTGTACTCTAGTAATGCAGAATGCATGGAGGGGAATGGAGATGCTGTTGTGAAAATGTGCGGGGTATTCGGTAGACCATGTGAGGGCTCAGCGAGGCGGCACCCTCAGCGAGGCATGGCATGGCTTGGCT
>QFET01002425.1:4830-43726 GCA_003316355.1 Tuber calosporum
TTTTTTTTTTTTTTTTATATCATATATTTGTTGTTAAGGTACAAGAACTTGCATGCACCGCTAGCTATGGCATAAACAAAACCTTAATTCCAAAAACCAAAAACAAAAGACACCAACAGTACATAACGCTCCAACAGGACAGGCAACTGTCCATACACCTCGTACGGTAAACTTAAGAAAGCAATATCCAGCCAAGGAAACATACAGAAACCAAGCCATCAGGTGTGGAAAAACTACAAATTATAAAGAACTTGGGGACGAAAAGACAGTATGGGCAGCGGACCCTATGGGGATTGGAGCCACCAAAGGAGGTGGCGATGAGGGGGGGGATAGCAACATGTCTGGAGGGAAGCCGACACATGTCTCTTGTAAATCGGCAACCAGGTTAAGGAGGAGTGGTATAGAAGACCAGATGGGGTCGTCCGCGCCTAATCCCACGACACCTTGGAGGTGGCGTCTGCGGGCATCAGCAGTGGCCGTGAAGGAGAGTGTAGCTGCTGGAAGTATTTGTCGAAATCCCAGTATCGTCGACAGAGGGTGGACTCCCCTTCGGAGGCCCAGGAGGTATGAAGGGATAGGTAGCTCTTATGGGCACGCATTTGGTGAATGCGGCCGCAATGAACTTGCCGAGGCCCATGAAAGGGTGGGGGGACAGGGACGGTTTGTAGAGGTAGTAGTGTGGGGGAGTGCAGGCCTCTCCCCAGTCGATGATGAGGATCTGGTGCACCCGCCTCCTAAGGCCAGTATAGGCGGCGAGCATGGCAGGGAGCGGGGGAAGAGGAGGACAGAGAGGTGTGAGATCTGCACGTGGCAAGGGGGCGAAGAACAATGATCCCAGAATAGGGAGGAT
Source organism: Tuber calosporum (assembly GCA_003316355.1). Lineage (NCBI taxonomy): Eukaryota > Fungi > Ascomycota > Pezizomycetes > Pezizales > Tuberaceae > Tuber > Tuber calosporum. The sequence goes on from QFET01002425.1 coordinate 5,681, forward strand.
GAGGTGGGCCATAGCATCCACGGGGAGGTGGGTGCGGACCGGCGGAGACGGAGGGGCAGTTTTCCAGTCGAGAGGATTGACATTGGGTTGGAGGCGGCGTGTGAGGTAACGCTATGAGTCTGGGGCGCGAGACTGCAGGAAGGAGGGAAAGTCCAGTGGGAGCCGCCCTGCGGCTGGGTTCATTGTGGGTGGGGCACAAGCCAGTCTGAGCACAGCAAGCCTACGGCGATGGGTGCAGAGGAGGCCGATAGGAGGGAGGCAGCTCTCAAGAGAGAGGACAAAGAGTCTGGTAGAGCTGAAGCAATTGCTAACCCATCTCTGGATCTGGTGTCAGAAGACGTCCATGTGCCATAGTATTACACAGGAGGGTATGAAGTGGTCAGCCCTATAAGTGAGGATAGGGAGGAGGAGGGAGGCAGCGAGGCCGTGGCTGAGGTGGGGGGAGAGGTCAGCCCCCGGTGGGGAAAGCCTGCAGACAGTGGAGAAGGAACCTTGAGCGAGGGCAAGTCGTTTGGAGAAGTGAGTTGATGTGGAGCGGGATGGGGTGAGCCAGTAACCCAGCCACCTCAGGAAGCTGGTGGGATGGAAGACCTGCCCATCCAAGTGTATGGGGATAATGCAAGGGGAGCCACGCTGGTTCTTGGTACACCAGTGAATGAGCTCCATCTTGGGGACTGAGAAGGGGACTTTGCGCGCTGCTCCGTGAGGCTTGATCTTGGAAAAGGCTGCTTGAAGCAGTTGAACATTGCGGCGATAGGAAGAGGATGATACAGTCAATGCAAAATCATCAACATAGGAAAGTATAAGGCACCTGGGAAGGGAAAAGTAAAGGGAAGAAACATAAATCACAAAAAGCAAAGGAGATACAGGAGACCCCTGAGGGGTGCCAACAGAAACGGAAGAAAAAATTCCTCTGGAGGCCTGGAAGAGAAGACGACTGGTGCGGCCAGTTAGGAAGGACCGGGCCCTGGAGATAAGGTAGTGGTTGACCCCATTTTTCCTTAGTACAGAGGAGAGAAAGTTGGGATCCAGGTTGTCAAAACCCCCTTTGATGTCAAGGAAGAGGGTAGAGACGCGTAGGGCTGGGCGGTGGAGGGTGTGTACTGTATGAGCAAGGGTAGTGACGGCGTCAAAGGAGGAAAGGCCCACAAGGGAGCCACATTGGTTAGGACTGAGGAGACTACAGGCCCTTGCGACGAGGGCAAGGCGTGAAGCGACAATTCTTTCAAGAACCTTGGAGATTGTCTCAAGAAGGACAATGACCCTAAAGGAGGCTGGAGTGTCATGGGAAGGCTTTCCTGGCTTGTCCAGGCCTACTCCGTTGGCCTTTTTAAGGGAGGGAGGGTGGAACCCTTGGGGGAGCAGAGGGGACAGGAGGGCGACTAATAAGGAAGGGGTGGTGCGGTGGACCACTTTCCATACCCCATAGGGGACGGTATCAGGACCCGGCGCAGAGGATGAGTAGGAGGCCTTGATGGCGGCAGAGATCTCGTCTGAGGACAGCTCAGGAGCATTGGAGTAGGGGCGGAGGATGGAGGGGGTGTGCGGGGAGGTACGAGGTGGAAAGAAGTAGTTGAGAAGAGCACTGTTAATGGACTCTGGAGTGTTGGACCCTGGGAGGGTAGGAAAGCGAGTTGTGGGAGAACTTAGGGATAGTCGCTTGATGGCCCAGAGGGAGGAGGGAGTGGCGTTCAAGAGGTGGGATATCTAGTGGGTCTTTTTTGCTCTCTTTATGGCTTTGAAGTAGCCAAGGCGGGCAAGCCTGGCCCCAGAGATGTCACTGGTAGAACGGGTAGTGCGGGCTTTGCGAGCTGTGCAGTAGTGTTCTTTCCTAAGAGTGGAGAGGAGGGGTGACCACCAGGGCTTGGCCCTGTGCGACGGACGCGAGAGGGGTGTGTGGTTACGGAGTAAGGACCGAAAGCGACCAAAGTGTGTGTCGAACCATGAGGAGAGAGAAGCAGAGGTAGGGAGGCTGGGGGGGTCAGGGACTGTGAGCTCCTCAAGTAGGGGCCAGAGGGTGGCCCAGTCAGTCTGGGCCCAGTTGGGCCGGGGAGGTGGTTGTGAGTCCTTAAAATGCCTAAAGGAGAGCAAAATGGGAAAATGGTCAGAGCCAGACGAGGGGAGAGGGGTGCTCCATGAGGAGAAAAATGGAAATAAACCCGGAGAAGCAAAGGAAACATCTAAAACAGAGTGCCTGCCCCCGCCGCCCAGAGGGAAGCGGGTGAAGACCCCAGGGGTATTCAAGAGCTGGTAGCCAAGCTCAGCTGCTCTGGAGAAGTAAGGAAAGGAAACAGCTAACTCAGTAGGAGAGTGGGCCCGTAATGGGTTATAGGAGGGGTGGTGAATGTTGAAATCGCCTAGGGAGATAATAGGAAACCCATCTACGGGAAACAATTCAAGAGGAGAAATATTACGCGAGGAGGAGGCACTGCCGGGCAGTGAATATGAGTTCAGTACCCGGAGGCATGAAAAGGAAAAACCAAACAGTTCATCCATCTGGAAAAAATCAAGGCCCATAGTGTCAGATCTCCCAAAGAAAATGGGAAGTATGACACTCATAGAGAGTAGGGAAGAAGAAAGATAACAAGCCACGCGTACCTTTTTATGGGAGGAGCAGGGAGGGGAGAAGGACTTGAAACCTGAAAGCCTGGTGACCCGACCTCGAAACACAGGGGGGTCCTGGATACAGACCAGGGATACAGGAAAGGAAAGTTCAACTAAAGAATTAAAAAAGGAAGAAAACACATCCCAGCTACCCAGGCAGTTGTGTTGAGCAAGGGAGAGAAAGGACGAGGGCCTAGGGGCCTCATGTGTGGGAGGGATCGTTGTGTAATCCATTACTGTGCAGAGCTCATAGGATGACGGGGGGCAGGAGAGGGGCTGGGCGCCACCTGTGTGGGCGGGGCACCATGCCGTGAGTAGGACATGTACATGCTAGGTGCGGACTGGACAGGCCTCATGGGCCTGAGGGTGGTTAGGTCAACCGCAGGACCAAAAGGACCTGGAGGAGGTGTGGAGGGGCGGGAGGCTGTCGTAGAGCCAGGGGGAAGATCTGGTAATACGTCTATCGAGTCATCATTTGGGGTGGGTTGTGTGCGAGCCAGAGCAGGGGGAGGAGGAGCTGGTTTAGAGGGTAGTGCCGATCACGGGCGGAGTCATCCCCGTCACAGTTCGGGCAGCGGGGGGGGGATGCTAACTACAGGCCGCCTAGAGGTCCTTATATAGGATCTCTTCCCTTAACCCTAACCCTGGTGACTCATACCTATTAGTTACACTTTGGCATGACTCATATAGAGTCATACTATGAAATCCATCAGCTGACTCCTATGAGTCAACTGCACAGCGTCTCCAACCAATCAAAACTCATAAAATAAGTCCTGTGTCCTAAAGTGGTCACACGTGTGAAAACCCATGACTCATAATGTGAGTCATGTGCGAGAATCATTACATTATATAACTCACCAATGTGGGTCATGCGTGCGATCAACCACTCATAATATAACAATGATTGCACTAGTGTGCATCATGTGAGATCCTATGACTACTACTGAGTCATAGTGCGAAATCTAACAGCCTTATGACTCATAACTATGAGTCATGTCAAATCCTGCCTGGCTTAGTCACCAATCGTTACAGTAACAACTGTTTCTCATCGACTCCAGTAGCCATTCTTCCCTATAAGGCTTGCATTCCTCGTCTAACTCACTCCTCTCCCACAGGCACAGAATGTCTACACTACGACTTGCCTGCTCCCCTACGGAGATCAATCCAGCTGCAGCCTGCCTGCCTTATTCAGTTCATCATTCTCCCCTTTCAGGGCAGAATATTCCTCACGAACCCTTTTTCGCGGCCTCTGGGCCAACTACATCCCCCTCAGCTGGATACAACCAATGCCTATACCCGCCGTCCGCTCCCAGCTTCCCATTAATGGAATATGCTACCTCTTAGTTAAAGTGACAAAGTATGGCTTCAAACTCCCACATATAAAGTCTCACCTTCTGCCAGGCACAGTCTCTGCCCCCACTCCACCAATCCCAGGTGCAGTCTCCTACAAATTGATCAAAAAAGACTGCAGCAGAGACCTCTTTGCTGATTGTACACTCCTGTCCCTACCCCCCCTTTACTACCAGTATAAACTGTACCTCTGCTCACATGCCTTTAAGGGCATCGACTACTTTATAGCTGGAAGATTACATCAGATGCGTGCTGGCAAGAGCTATCTCTCAGCTCAACCCCCAACGAGCAATGCTGACTGCTGCCCCAACTGCCTTCTTGCGACTCAGAGGATGAAACCTTCAAGCTTGCGATTCTCCTATACCCCTCCAAGTCCCTAGAACACCTACTTTACCTTCCGAAGCTGTCCTCGATGGGCTATAGCTCTCTGATTTAGGCCGACTTCTACATGATCCAATGTCTTGCCTTATACATTCGCGCTACGTGTATAAACTTCCAACCTACTATGCCAGCAGTATTCGTGACCATTTCCTCCTCCTGTCCGGCTATGACTCAGACCGAGGTTTGCTTTTCCTTCCTGCTTATATCTTTCCTTACAGTTATGATTTCATTAGATTTAATTTCATTCAATACTTTTTGAATAACATACTACTTTTTTGGCACTGTGACGGTATCGTTATCATCAGGGGAGAACAGATGCAGTTATTTCTATTAATTTGCACATTTAGAATTAATGTTTTGTTTATGCCATACCTATCACTCAATGCAGGTTCCTATATGTTCACAGCAAATATATGAGATAATCAAAAAAAAAAAAAAAAAAAAAACCTCTATACTTAAAGGAGACACCTCCCCACGGGTCTCCTCCTACTAAACTCATCTATGGCACTGACCTACACATCCCCAATACCACTATACTAGCTAAAATAGAAGTGTTCGGGAGTCAGACTCAAAGATGGGTAACCAACTGCTCTACGTTCAACCCCATAACCATCCTCCCCGTTAGGGCCTCCCTCCCACCTGTCAACTCATTACTTCCTCACTGGCAACACATAGCTACCGTTCGCCTAGTCTACTCCCCTTCAGATATCAACCCCGTAGCAGCTCGCCTACCTCCTCTTTCCCATCTGCTTCGAATATCTGGGCTAGTGACTCCCTACTGCCACCACTTTGTTGCCTTCGTGCCAACTACATCCCACCTAGGTAGAACCAAGCAAGATCCCTCCCTGCTGTTAGGTCCCATCTCCCCATCAATGGGATATGGCATCTGCTGGTACGCCTAGAGACAAACTCGCCGGTCTTTCCCCAAACCCACTCTTACCTTCTTACCAGAATCAGCTTCCCTCTCCTCCTCCCACAAGACTCCCTGACCTATCCTATTCTAAAAGAGGTATGCAAAGGCAATCTTCTTATATACTGGACCCTCCTCTTACCTCCTCCTCCCTACTACCTGTACAAGCCTTCTCACCGCCCATATCTATTCATCAGCCTGGATCGCTTTACAGCTGGCAGATCCCTCAGATGAGATTAGGAATAAGCTACCTGTCTACCCACCCCTCATATAGTGACCCTGATCACCCAGCCACCTGTCCGTCTTATGAGACTGAGGATGAGACCTTCAGTCACACAATCCTATACTGTCCGACTATGAACCTTGAAACGCAGATCTACTTCCTTGAGCTGACCTCCATTGGCCCTTAGTCCCCCTCTGGTTGAACCTAGGCCTAATCCATATCCTTATGTCTTACATTCGCACTACACAAACTTGATTGCCTTCTTCCATGCCTGCTACACAGGTAGCCTAGTTCCACTCCGCCTCCGGTCATGACTCAAATTGAAATGTGATTTCCTTCCCTTAGTGTATCATTTCTTGCTGTTATGATTTATTTCTTTGAATTTTATTTCATTCCATACATACTTGAATGGTCACTATTGTTGGCCATGATGCCGGTATAGTAATCACTAAGGGAGAATAAGCTTGGTTGTTTTCTTAGTTTTCCACATTTGGGATTAACATTTCAATTTTTCTATAGCTAGCTCTCCATACAAGTTCCGCTACGTTTACAGCGAATATATAAGATAATCAAAAAAAAAAAAAAAACTTTGTAGTCCAGGGATCATCAAGCACCGGAGAAGAGACAGTAACAATATATTCATATATCAAGGTATTAAGTTAACAAGTCTTCTTGAACCATTATCGTATATCATACATTTTTTTGAGCTTTCTTGACAGTTCTCCAACTTTCTCAATACAAGCATGGCCTATCCAGTTCAACCCTACCGCATTGGCTATCCTGTAACCTTAAAATCACCTATCCTTGACAGGTTTCAGGTACAAGAAGTGTAGAATGTATAGACTGTATTATTGTTATAAACTACCTTGAGGTTATTATAAGGACACCCTTCCCTCTACCCCAACCTCAGTGAGTGGTACCTATAAATCACATATCCTGTATGACATACACTAAGTCATTTAAGAAAATCTATCAGGTGATTCCTATATATCAACAGCATAATATATTAAAACTAAATATATCTTAATGAGAAAGGTATTTGCTCTAAAGGAGTTATATTCACGAAACCTATGATTTATAATATGAGTCATCTGTCAAAGTCATTATCTGATATAACTAACAACACTGACCTATGTAACTAATCACCAATTATAAACTAATAATTTCAACTGTTGTGAATATTATGTAATATACTCTAACTACTTGTGAATCCTACTACAAAATATAACAACCTTACAACTTATAAGCTATAAGTCCTGTGAAATGCTGCTTTATTGGTCACCAATCATGACATGCTTTCTGGTACCTATATTTAATCAGTCTTCTTTTAAGTGAATTATGTAATCCTATATTGTGATCCTATACTATTACTGATTTGCAACAAGTAACTACTTTTTCTGTAGATAACCTAAGAACAATAGAGTTGTCTTTAATATCCTTTAACTGTTATCTTATAGAGGAAGGTTGTGGCGCCAATAACCACCAGCAATGAAATTGTGCTATCACCACTAATAGTATCATATCAGTTGTGGATCCACTATTGTTCTTGGCCAGTTGCCTTCATTGTATTGATAGTCAAACCCTATTGCTCCTAGAAATCAACCCAAATCTGAATCAAGAGGTAAAATAATTGTATAGAAAGGAACTTGTATGGTTGCATGAAAGGTACTAACTACAGGCTGCCTAATGTTCCTTCTATAGGCTCCCTCCCTCAACCCTCATCCTGGTGACTCATACCAACTCATACTATAAAATCCATCAACTAACTCCTATGAGTTAACTGCGCAATAGACTAAACTAATTATAATTCACTAACCAGTCATGTGCTTTAAAGTGGTCTCATATGTAAAACACATGACTTTTAATATGAGTTATATGCAAAAGTCATTTCATTATTTGACTCACAATCATGAGTCTTGCAATCAATCCTCCAATTATAAACCAACAACAACCACACTAGTACATATTATGTTAAACCCCAAAACTACTTGTGAGTCATAGTGTGAAATATGACACCCCTATATCTCATAACTATGAGTCATGTGAAATCCTTAGTGCTTAGTAACTATTCATCACAATGGCTCTCATCTAAACTTTTTTTTCCATTTACCAAATTCAACAGTTAAAATAGGAAAGGTAGAAGACATTTTTTTGTTATTGGAGTTTATAAACCATACTCTATACTGAATGTTATGGTATTTCCTGTAGCTAGCTACAAATAAACCGAGGATTTAACCAAATTAAAAAAAAAAAAATCGGAATAAACACGCGATATGGAACAATATCTAAAATCAGATTTAAGGCTCTGGTAATTGTATTGGGTTTAGGGTTTGAGTTAGGGTATTTCATTTTGAAAAAGCAGGTTGCTGCCAAGAAAGTATTCACCTCATATTACTCGAGCAGATGCTGAGGACCCTAAACCTCACGACAATTTGGTCAGTACGATCCGCAGCAGCAGCAGTCGCGAAAGCCTCTCTTATAACCCCCGGCGAGCTGTAAAGCTGTCAGGGCTTCTCCAAGGCTTGGCAAATTATTTTGTAACTTGTGTACATCTTAAAATTCCACCGCTCTCTTCCTTCCTTCCCTTCCTTCCTCCTCACCTACCCACCACCCATTGGGAAACTCAACAGCACTCTTTAAATTACCTCTGAAGCGCGAAAAAATTTCTAATATGGCTACGGCTACCGGTTTGTGTTACGACCGTCGCATGACTAGCCATCGTACTATCGATGGGGAACACCCCGAAGATCCTAAAAGGATCTGTGTTATATACGAAATGATTGTCAAAGACGGTTTAGTCAACGATCCAAACCTTTCGGGAACCAGCATCCCGGACGATCCTGGCTTGATGGTTAGAATTGAGGCTAGGGAGGCAACTGATCGTGAAATCGGTCTAATTCATAGCCGTAATCAGTTTGAATTTGTTCGAGCACTTCAATGTAAGCTGAATTGGTTAAGCATTTCCTTATAAGATATGCTAATATTGTTCCCTCAAAACAGACCGCAGCGAAAATGAACTAATCAGGATGACACATGAGGGTGATTCGGTTTACTTTAACCATCACACCTTTATGTGCGCAAAGCTTTCCTGCGGTGGTACAATAGAAACATGCCTTCGGGTTGCCCAAGGTTATGTAAAGAATGCAATTGCGGTAGTTAGGCCACCGGGCCACCACGCGACTCCTGACCGCTCAATGGGGTTTTGTATTTTCAACAATGTTTCTGTATCTGCTAAGGCTCTACAAGAGAATATGCCTGATATCAAGAAGATCTTAATTCTTGATTGGTAACTATTCCTCAATTTAGGAAGCAGAGAAGATTCCAATACTAACTACTACTATTATTTTTAATTTGCTTTTTCAGGGACATTCATCATGGCAAGTGAAACATTATAGCAATTTATTAGGAGAGTACTATGACTAATTTTTACTATTTTTACAGGAAATGGTACTCAGGATGCCTTTTACGACGACCCATCTGTGCTCTATATCTCCCTTCATAGGTTCGAGAAGGGAACATTCTATCCGAACGGCCCGAAGGGAGGTTCTAAATTCTGTGGCTCAGAACAAGGAACTGGATTGTAGGTTCTTGCTTATATCTTTCTCTCTCTATCTACTCCTCTCCTACCGCTCTTGTACAAGCTAACCGCTTCAGCAATGTGAACATTCCCTGGACTGAAGGTGGCAAGCTGGACGGTGATTACATATATGCTTTCCAAAAGCTTGTAATGCCGATAGCTTTGGAATATAATCCAGACTTTGTTATTGGTAACCACTCTAGCGCACCTACAGGAATATCTTAGCTTTTATTGAACCAAAATCTAATTGTTCAAATTTCGCTTTGACAGTTTCTGCTGGATTCGATGCGGCTGCTGGTGACGAGCTCGGGGAATGTTACATCACGCCAGCCGGCTTTGCACACATGACTCACATGCTTATGAGTTTGGCGAAAGGTAAAATTGCTATCTGTTTAGAGGTAAGTGGTCAATTCACCCAAGTTGAATAAGCTCTTATGCGACTTACAGGGGGGATATAATCTCTCCTCAATCTCCGAATCTGCGCTCGCTGTCATAAAGGTATTGATGGGACAAGCACCCGAAAAAATCCAAGACCCAGTAGCGTCCCCGGCAGCAGCAGAAGTGGTTCAGGAGTGTATCAATATCCAAAAGAGGTATTGGCGCTGCTTGCATGCAGCTGGTTCACTGAGTTCAACTCCCCTCTTAACTATTGTTAAAACTTTACTGATTGCGTTCATTAGGAGCTTCTCCGAGAGGTAATGGGCTTTCTCTAGATGGTTAGAATATACTCTTCCAATTGGGGTTGCGCTTTTGCTAATAAATTCCAGTGGTAGTACGGGAATGGCAAGAGAAAATTTTGTGGGAAAAATACAAAATGTCATCAGCACCGCTTATGCATTCGTCGGGTATCGGATCTGAGAACGCGCTCCTGATTTCGTAAGTTTGACTGTCTTACAATCTTCACACCTGCTTGGCCCCTCAAGTTATTGCCTTTATGGAATCAAGCAATACGATTCCCGGTACCTCTATAGTTCATAACTGATACTAATATACTTCAGGGACAATTATTTTACTGCGAAGGTTATTGTAATGCTCGTGCATGAACCGTAAGTAGTCCGCAATCACTTACTATTTGTTCAACTTAGTGCTAATTAATTCGGGGAATTCAGCCCAAAAATACATGCTACGGTTGACACAAGAGCCTCGAAGGAGCTCAATTTGGATGATCTCGAATTGGTAATCCTTAATTCATCTTGTCCCGGTTTGCGAGTTATTTCTCTGACTGGTAACATGTTAACTTCTGTGATATTGAAGATTGACCCTGTTTATTTTTACATTCGTTGGGCTTTTGAGCGGCAGTTCGGGATTGTAGACGTTAGTCTTCCACTGCGCCAACTGTACCACGAAGTAAGTGTCCCAATTGTTGTATTAAGTGGGAATAAACATTCTAAAAGATTTTATTTTAGAATAATAGTACAACAAACCCTTTGGGAGGAAAGCCGGTGTCCTCTTGCGAATATATTTGGGATAATTATATCGAGTACTCCATCCCTTCACTTACCTCTATTGTTTATCAAGTTGTATATGGAGTTTTATTTTATTTTATTTTATTAACCTTTTATCTCCTGTCCTACAGACTCCAAAACGCGGAGAATGTTTTGTTGATCGGCGTTGAAGAAGGGGTTTCAGATATCCTTCGTATGCTCACAGGCAGAAGTAAGAGAGTTATCCCCTTAATAGTAACTATGGACTAACTTACTGTTAACTACAGAGTGCGAGAAAAAGGTAAAAGCCTGTGTAGGCTTTATATGCACTGCCAACATGCAGTCCATACTGTATGGCGGAATTAAAGACCAAGAACTCACTGACTGGTACTTTGATGTATGTATCTCTCTCATTATTTCCTTAAATAGCTATTCCCCCCAGCTAATCTTTACTTTCAAAGACCTCGCTACTTTTTGTTGGATACGAGCATCTCTATTGGGAGAGTCCCAAGCGTCGTAAGAAGTATGGCAATTGCCGACTGGCCGTCGGGGACGTTATTTCCACGGTTATGTTGAACTCTCAAGAGGAAGCAACAAGCTTTATGTTAAGCAAAATAACTGTTGAGCCGGAGGATAATAGCAACGGCCATGATAATGAGAATGGCAAAGAAGGTGAGGAGGAGGAGGAGGAGGAAGAAGTTATCGAAGCATAAAGTGCGCCTTTTTTAGGGTCGCTGAGTTGATATACTTTCCTCATCAAACTTTCTCCTTGTTATCCTTTTTTTTTTTTCTTTGTTTTAATCCATCGGGTTGGAGTCGGTAAATTCTCTTTCCTTGGGTCATACATGGATGGTTGGCGTTATTACCTAAAAAAAACTTTTTTTTTTTTTCCCTTTTCTTTCCCCGCTATACCTGTATTATATGTAATATAAGGTTGTGTGGTTAGAATCCTGTGATCCACGAGCGATATGATATGACATGATAATATGTTATAAGGAGCGTAAATTATCGGCGTTGGTCGAGTAATATATCTCGAACGCTAGTGACGTGATAATCGTACTAGGTATTGCACCTCAGTAAGTGATAGAGATATACTAGGAAGGAAGGAAGGAAGGAAGGAAGGCAAATCGTACATAAGTTTAAAAAAAACCCTTACCCTAGCTTATACATACATCCTCCTCCTCCATCCCACCCGACGAAACCGCAAAATCCCGTAACTGTTATATGGTCGCCTAGTCATGAACTAACATTCATGCAGTGGGGTGACGGACGTGGCTACTGCAACAGCTTCTTATATACTGCACTTTTTATCAAACAACTACAAAGCGTGAGTTTTTTTTTTTTTTTTTGTCCTCTCTTTTTGTCAAAGAAAATCTTTCAAAGTATTATGGGTTCCGGTTAAGTTGATTTCTCCTTCTTGGGAGGTGGGACGGTGGTGGGGTTATCGCTTTGGTTTGGCACGTTGAGCTTGAAAGGTTAAGGGAGCAGGTTTCATTGTGTTGGGGTACCTTTAAGCTACTAAGGTTTATAGTTAAATCTTTTAAGCATTAATTTTTTCGGGGGGAGGTTTCATTGTTTGTTTGCTTGTTTGTTTGTTCTTTTGGTCCTTTTTCGATTGTGGTTGGTAGTTTATTAGGGGGAGTGAGGTTGATTATTTATTGTAAGTATTGTGAGCTAGGTTGTGCCTCAGACTAACCTCTACCGGTAGTGCAGTCTAGTGGAAACAAAGGATAACTCTGCACAAAAGTTTTTGAGTATGGTATACTTCTGCGCGTGGCTTTGATGATTCCCGTTGCTTACTTATAGTACTACGAGTGGAAAGCTTGTTTATGGGTAGTCGTGCCTATCGGGTATCATGAAGGAGTTAATCCCTGGTACGCCGGAGGGCTTGGATGATAACGGCGGTGGGAGGGGAAAAGAGGAAAAGGAAGAAGAAAAAAAAAAAAAAAAAAGGTTTGTGTACCATGCACCGCGAGCCAAACTGAAATGAAAACCAAAAGCGAGCTCACGTCGCTTTACATTATTATACGTATATCCGTATAATACTACGCCTAGAAGAACTTAACCCCCATCTCCTCGTTGGCGCCAAACACCTGTGCGAGGTTACGTTTGACGAGGAAGTCGAGGGCTTTGCGAAGGACGTACGGGTCTATTGTGTGGAATTCTGTGCGCGAGGAATTGTTAGCGTACTAAGGAGTGAGCGAGTAATTGGGGAGGAACCTTGATTCCTGGTGAGATCCCCTTCAGATATCTCGTAAAGCGTGAGTACGCTTCCTTTCTGTCCAGTATCATCGATCTATCCATCCCCCTCGTCAGCGCCTTCTCATCCCCGCCAAGGCGTGCGGACACCATCACCCATTCATAGATTACATTAGCCCACTCCTCCGGCTTCCTCCAATACACTATCGCAGTAGCTTTTCCCACGCCTTCCCACTCCACGCCGCCTTCAGTCGCCATATACTCCAGGAGCTCTACGGCGTCGCGTTGTTTGAACCTGCCTACGTACCCCGTTAACACACATTTCCTCCCCCAAAGGGGGAGGAAAGGAGGACCCACGGTTGAGATTTCTGTTGCAAAATAAATCAGTCTCGAGTGCATCGCTGAGCTGCAATTTCCAAATCTTGTGCGCACGGCAGTAGGATAGGACCCATGCAGCCCAGATTGAGCGTTGGTGAGCCCATGTGGTGTCGTTGGGCTGTGTATTTTGTCTGTGTTAGTCGTGGTTTAATGCGTTCAGCGGGGAGGAGGAATGATATCTTGTGAAGAAGGCGGGGAACTCGTAGAGTTCTGGGTACTCAAGGTTTGAGGGTTTGGGTTTTGTGGACATTGTGGTCGTTGCTGCAGGGCCCTTAGCTGGAGCTATCGATCTTGTATAGGATTGAGGTGCGTGCTTGTATGCCGTTGACTCGAGTGAATGGTGTGCCTGATGCTGCACGCAACTTTAACGAGAGCCAAGCTTTGCGGCTCCGAATCTTGCAGGTGACCAGTTCTTTTTCTATTTTCGTCTCGTTACTGTATGACCCTCGACCCTTTAGCTATGATTTGCAGGGTTTCCCTTTTTCTCTCCATCAGTGACATAATAGCCTGTTTCTTCTAATGTCGTTCTTCCCCGGATGCCTACTTTCTCTCATACACAGTGATCATGCCGGAGACACAGGAAATAGTTGTTGACGGAGGAGGTGGATCAGGAAGGAAACCGCAGAATAATCTTGTACAGGGAACCTCAGCGGCCGGGGCCAGAGCTTTGGGAACGCAGTTAATCGCATTCTACTTCCGGGCCCCGGTAAAGGCGTTTTTTAAGCTACGGGTGGATTACATGGTATCCTCGCACTTCCTACCAATGTCGGATGGTGGCGGTATAATAGCTGATGAGGGTAGCACGTTCCAAGAGCTATAAACCCAAGAGTTCAAGCGAACGAAAGATGGTCGTTGAGACAGTCTACTCCCGGGCTTCTATTTCATGCGGTAAAGCACCATGGGTGGAAGTTCATTCCCAACCAAGGTATTGCTCTACAAATCCTACTTTCATAATATATGTCCCCTCTCACGAGGAATATAGTTCTTCCGCCGCTAGCAGCAAACGCAAGCGTTGGCGCGATCCTCTACACATCGTATCTACAAGTCCTTGGAAGTCTTTACCAACCCTCCTCACAACCTACAAAACGAGTCTACCCGCCGCCCCCATTTAGTGCGGCCTTCCAAGCCGGTTCCGCAGCCGGAGCCATCCAATCCCTCGCCGCGGCACCCCTCGACGCCTTAGCAGTCCGCTTCCGAGTAAACGACATGCTTGAAGGCAAATACACATCTATGTGGCAATACGGGAAGCACAAACTTCACGAGATCGGTCTTCGAGGGGTTTTCTCGGGTTACACTCTCTCTTTCCTAAAAGAATCCCTCGGATACGGCCTTTTCTTCGGATCGTTCGAGTACGTCAAACAACAAGCTTACTTGTCATACTTGACATGGCACTACGGCCGAAGGAGACGAAAAGATCATACAGAACATGTCATCATCCGTCCACATTACGCCCTCGAACCGATCTTTCTGCTCCTAGCCGGATTTTCGGCGTCGGTTACTCAACAGGCAGTCCAACACCCGTTAGCCAAGATCCAGGATGTGCATTATGGAAGACTGGAATCTATTGACTACGCATCGAGGCTGCAGCGCGCCTCGGCCTCGAGGGAGTACGCTTACAGCTACGATAAAACGTTTGCACAGTGTAAAAAGCAGGCGGTGAAGGTTGGCGGATGGAATAATTGGTTGTATAAAGGGTTCGTGCTCAACACGCTGAGGCAGGTGCCCAGCACAGCTGCGGGATTGATAGTGTTTGAGCTAGTTAGGAGGAAGTTTGGGGAGGCGGGGGAGGCAGTTGCTATTGAGTATGAGAATTCCACAATACTGTTGTCCTAGGCGGAGGGTCCTGGTATGGCTATTCAGATGTTTGCCTGGACAGTTTTTTACGCGGGAGGTTTTTTAGAGGCATTTTCTAGACGGTTTTTGGTGGGGATGTTTGCGCATGACGCATGCATGCCGGATTCGCTTACTTTATTCTTAGTTGAGAGGCACTAGATTGCCTATATTGGACTTTTAGATGAGCTTCCCCATTTTTGTTCTCCTTTCTCGGACAGGTTGGGGGTTGGCAGACACGAAGGAAAGATAGATGTCACACGCAACAGAGATACCTGTATGATATTACAGCACAAATAGAACTCGCCCAGACTCGAGGTGCAGCGACCTGAAACCCCTTGATCGGTGGGGATAACATGAGCAAGCGTACTTTGAGGTCCTCGGGGCCATTCAAAGCACCGAAACTGGACGATCAGTCCAGGTGGGTTCGGCGTCCCCATGTTTCAACCTGAAAAAAAAAACGGGTATCTGAACGGACACCCCCTCTGCTCTCGTCATCCGTTATCACTCGCATATTTCCACATTTAAAACTACGGTAGTAAATTCCGACTCCGGAATGGAGAAAAACACGAGAGAGACAACTGAGGCTTCCTTGATCATTCCGAAAAGGTTTATTCAGGTAGCGAATCCGCGGCACTGTATAGAGATCACCATATTAATTTACTTCACAGCGCCGTAAACGATTGTGGAACCAACGAGGGGAAGAATCAGGCGGGATTGAAGACGGAAGATGTGCTGTTGGTGGGTGGTGTCACGCTATCGCCAGCCAGCTGAGGCTCCATACATATTTGCCCTACGAGCTCACGACATATTTCTCCAAAACCCTTCTTGTAATAACCTTCTTCAAACATCCTTCGATCGTAGGTATTAGGCGAGACCGATATGCTTTCCCACTCGGCCCTCCTATGTGCCGTACGGTGGAACGGTCGCTCGCTTGGCCCGTCGTAGGTTTCTTCTACGATACAAGTACTATCATACGGGCAAATTACGCTGTTGAGAGGTAAAGCGCCAAGTAATAAACCCTAACCCTAATTTTAACCAGGAGATAATATTATGAAGAAATATATGCCAAAATATACAGGGCTGGGAGTATGAGCACAGGCTCAGCCAAAGTTGTACGGGCCGTGAATTATCATTTTCCCACTCGTCGGTTTGGCGCAGACAATTCGAGACCCACTCCAAACTCGTCACGTTGATAAAATTGATAAGCCTTATCGAGAAAGCGATCCTACCGATAAGACGGAAACGTGATGGATGCCATTGGATCGCTAACGGTATTGAGGGCGGATGACTGAGCAGCAGCATAATTACTCTCGCCCAAATTTGGCCATTAAAAATGCCCTCCCCTCCTCACTAATCTCCCTTCGCCTCCCTTCCTTTGTGTTTCCTCTGTCACCCCCTTGAGAGGTCGACCAACCCATGATAGGGTGGATACCTCCCTCTGCAAGAACACTTTACAATTGATCTTCCGACATTGGCTTCTGATGGAAGTTCGTTAGAAAAATATAAAGAAATAAGACCGCTTCCCCTCGTTTAAAAATGTCGAATTCCCAAAGTTCAGGTACCTTCCTCGCTACTAAATCCACTGCAAGCTCTTCTGCTTCTGCGCCACCTACGCAAGCACCCGCGACAGTATCGTCTGGGAACGACCCGCAAAGACGTAGCGGGGGAGGGGGCCCTACCTTCGGATCTAATCTTTCTTCGAGAAACAATTCGGCCTCTCCGAGAAGTGGCCAAGCGGGGCGCATGAGCCATCGCAATCGACGCAAACCGAGTGCCACAGCTTCGGAAGAAATTGTTGCTGAGAGTCAGGTATATCGTTATTATCGCCTCCCTCATCTCCCACCCTCCCCCTAGCCTCTTTTCCCCCCTTTCACTCTACCCTCACCACACAGTTATAGTAGTGAATTAGAATTGACATGGGATGTCACACCGCGAATTAGGTTACGATGGGGACACGCAATAGACGTAAGGGCACTTCAATCACCCACCTCATGAGTTGGAATGTTTCAACTCCCGCCTCTCCAAGTTCAGATAGTTACCGCTGGCGTGATCGCCATTATCCGACTTATGGGATGGGCTCGGGTTACCACGAGGTGGACAAAGCTCGGTAAGATTGCCAGAGTGGGATTCCTTCCACCGATTGGTGATAGGCTAACGGGCTGAAAAAGTTACATTAATGCCAATTATCGCTTTATTGTCCACCCCGGTGGAGATTTCCGCGCACAGGCGATAAATCCCGACGATCCCTTACCATGGGATCTTGTGCTCCAGGTCCTCGCATCGGCAAAAACACAACAGCCCACTTGTCCTATCTGTTTGTCTGCTCCGGTTGCTCCACGAATGGCCAAATGTGGCCATATATTCTGTCTCCCGTGTCTTTTCCGGTATATGGCCTCTGTTGAAGACGCCAAATGTCCACCGGAGAGACAACCAAAATACAAAAAATGTGTAATCTGTATGGGTAGTGTTTATCTAGCGGAATCTCGACCAGTCAGATTCTTCACCGGGCAGGAAAATGCGGCTCCCCGAGAGGGTGAAGATGTTGTCCTACGTCTTGTAATGAAACGCATGGGCAGTATCCTCGCATTGCCGAAGGACGGAGCCCATTGCCCTACGCAAGTGGAGGAGATCCCGTGGCATTTCGCTGCTGAGGTGATGGACTACGCCCGGATTATGAAAGGGACCGAGACTTATATGGTTGATCAATATACGAGAGAGGTGGAGGACCTCAAGATAATGCAGCAGGAGGACGAAGCCATGTTTGGGGAAGATGGAGAATGGACAAAGAAGGCTGCGACATCGATTGAGCTCCAAATTGAGGCGATCAGAGGAATGGGAAACCCAAAGGGCTATCCCCCTGATACCTTTGCTGACATCCCCGAAGTGGAGAGCGAGAGAAAGAAAGAAAAGAAGCCGGAAATCAAGTTCAATGAGAACGAAGAGGGCGTTCCCATTATGTACCACGTATCCCATGAGGCTCGTTCCGGCCATTCATCGAGCTCCGCCTCTAGGTCGCAAACGCCTTCACATAACAAACCTGAAGCAACAACACTGGTGCCCGCGTCGGAGCCAGCGCCAACAGCCAAACTGCAGCCCCAAGGTAGCGAGCCGTCTGCTTCCCAAGCAGATGCAAGGGGCGTAATACGGCGTCGGAATGGAAGTTCAACCAGGGGCGATGCTCCGTATTATTTCTACCAAGCTCTTCCTCACTACTACCTATCCACCCTTGATACCAAAATCCTAAGAGCGGCTTTTGGGTCCTATTCGGACCTTCCCTCAACTATACTGCCCAGGGTAGAAAACGTGATAACAGGTTACTCAGTCGATGACGATTTCCGGAAACGTGCAAGGTATCTGGCGCATCTTCCCTATGGCTGTGAGATTGCCTTCCTAGAGTGCGACTGGACAGATATTGTTCCCGCGGAGGTTCTAGAAACCTTTAGCGCTGAGATTGACCAGCGGAGGAAACGAAAGCTGGAGAAAGACTCCCGGGAAGAGCGTGCTCGGATCAAGGCAGAGAGCCGACATGAAGAAAACCTTTGGGCTCTGGTCAAGCACAGGAAGGAGTTATCGGCGGGTGATTATGAGCAGGGTTTGCCCGCGATGATGGCGACTCAGAGTATCAATGGGACTGAACCCGATGGTGGTGCGTCAAGTGGTGCCATGGCAGCTGCTTCCCCGCCTCTTGAGAGTGATTTCCACAACGGGGAGGAATATTCGGCTGTTGGCCTAGCATCACCCTCCACTAGCCCAGCCCAGGGGCGAACTGTTTGGGGGACACCTCTTGTACATCTCCCAGGAGAAACCGAGCCTGCTACTTCTATGCCTGCATCCGATGACAACAGCGGTTGGTTGCCGGACTGGGAGCGGGACCTCATGCTTCAGGAGCAGGTGCTGGTAGAATTGGAATCCGCAGGGAGTGTTGCCAGCGGTAGTGGACGGGCAACCAATCAGGGAAAGGGAGCCCAGGGTGGGAAAAAGAAGCGCAAGAAGGTTACATTGATGACCAATGGGGGGAAACGTGGAGCTTAATTGCGCATGTATCAAACCAGCTATATGGATGCTGCTCTGAACACTATTCCTTCTCATTGCAGGTTGTGCATTGCGTTTGTTCATCCCCTTTTCCTTTTTAACTACTAAATCTCTTGTTGCCTCTGCATTGAAATTCACTTTTCCTTGGTCCGAAGAAGTGCCTAGAACCATAAAGCATAGCGTAGATACATAGCATTGGCTGCTTCTACAGATGGCGATTTTTGGGCATCCTGATCTAGCCTAGGCTGGGATTTTCTTTTTTTTTGTTTCTAGTTAGTTTTGGAGGAGGGAGTTTTTAGGAGTTTTTAAGCCAGTTATATGTACTCGGGAAGCTGCAGATTCCTATATACCCCCCCAGCTATGAGATGGGCTCCCGTCTGTGATGCCCGCCGTTTACAGGCTGCTGTTCTTGAGTTGTGATTTAACTCGCGATATTTTGGATGTTAGTTCACATTCTTGAACCCTAACCCATACGGTTTAGTAGTCTTGAACTGTGCTGATATTATACAAGTTTTTCTCCCCATGTAGTCTGAGTACGGTAAATTTCTCAGATAGAATAGGAGTGCTTTGGTGATAATAGAGATGTTAGCCCCGATTGATGTCGCATGATCACAAAATTCAGTTAGACGACTGATGCTACGAGCCCGAAATAAATTTGATAAACCTAAAGCACACTGCACCCCTTCTGCCATCATATCATAGCTTGACAACCTTCTGCTAACACCCCTCAATGACCACCACTGCAACAACAAAAAACGGCCGCAACCACAAACCTCACGAACGAAATCCCTACGACTCCGATAGCGATCCGAATAATGAAGGGGACGACCTCCCATCGCCTGCCCCGGACGTCAATTCCTGCACAACCGTCGAAGAACTTCGTGCGGTCCTCACCCATCTAACCGCCCAAGACACTCGCATAGACAGCAAACTCCGCACGCTGCTCTTGAAGCAATCCGAACTAGAGCATTCCCTCACCCGCCTAGACTTGCTGCGAGCCCATCTAGGCACACAAGTCGTGGCAGCCCGCACCTTATCAAACACAATGCTCTCCCCCGCAGCAACTACTGCGCATCGAGTCTCCTCTGCCGTGAAGCGCTTGGATATCGAGCAATCCCGCGTTAAAGCAACGCTGGAGGTCGTCGAGCAAGTTGCCGAGCTGAAGACTTGCGTTTTGGGGGTCACTGGGTCAATGGGTGCACCACAGGATTGGGAAACTGCAGCGAGCTTCTTACACCGTGCCGGGAAGATCCCGCAGGAGATCATCCGTGGAGAGTTCGCGGAGGAGATAGTACCCACTGCTGAAGTTCCGGATCTTCCTTCCATCACATTGGAAAACGCGGCGGAGTCGCTGTGTGGGCTATTTCTCCGGGAGTTTGAGCGTGCGGCCGAAGCTACAGATGGGGAAAAGGTCACTAGGTTCTTCAAGCTGTTTCCCTTGATTGGCAGGACAGATGTTGGACTTGAGGTATACGGACGCTATGTGTGCCAGGGTGTTGCAGCAAGAGCCCGGGATACGCTTGCAGCGAAGAGACAGGCTGCAGCGGATGGGGCTGGTGGGTTGGGTGACTTTTTCTATGCGAATGCGATTACGAGGTTGTTTGAGCACATTGCGAATATAGTTGAGCAGCATGGGAAGCTGATTGAGAGGCATTATGGTGAGGGGAGGATGGGGAAAGTCGTTGAAAGGCTGCAGGTTGAAGCAGACACCCAGGGGGGAATCATTATTGATACGTTTACGGATGAGAGGAGTATTGATAGAAAGGTTTGCTACATCCTGTAGCGGGTGAGATCGGGTCGCAGTGAGGTGGGTGCTAATGAGTATAGCTCACGGATATCAAATCATATGCGTTCTCATTTCTGGTTCAGTCCTACATGCCATCGGCCAGGGGACCTATGGGTGGTCCTCCTCGTTCCGGCTCACCAGCTCCCAGTGGTGCGACACACAGAAATAGTGAAGATGAAGGTGTTGATGTTAGGGAGGTGGATATGCTGCTAAGTGAGATTGGGGTGATGCTTGGCCGATGGTCGTTATATTGTCGCTTTCTCGCACGGAAATGTTTGGTAGGAGCTAGCCTTTCCTATTAGATCTAACCTTTCTAACTAGATACTAGCCTCCCGAACCTGAAGGCCTAGCGGAGACCGATATCCTCCCACCCTTGGCAGTTCCCCTTGTAATAACAAACTCCGCATTATACCGGAAGGTTCAAGACCGGCTAATAATTCCCTTCAACGCCATGACGACCTTCTTCTGCCGTCGCTCCGTCGAAAAGGCCTTCCAGCTCGACGAATCCCCCTCCGACCTCTCGTTGTTACTCACCTCCCCTGCATCCTCCTCCAACCCGCCATACATCACCTCCGCCGTCGACGACGTGATGTACATTGTCAACAACCTCCTTCAACGTGCCCTGCATACCTCCCAACGCGCTCTCGTCAGCAACGCAATTTCCGCTATCGGCCGCGTCCTGGGCTCGGACTTCGTTGGTATGATCCAGCGCAAAATGCAAGTAGAGAGCTACCCTAAATCCACCTCCAGCATTCCGGGAGCTCCAGTCCCAGATGACAAAATCCTAGGCTTCTTAGTCCTCCTCAACAACCTAGATGTAGCATCGGACTACACCCACCGCCTAATCAGCACTTTTGCCAACGCATCAATTACCCCCCGGGCAGACAGCAATCCAGGAATGGACGCTAGTAGCGGCAACGCAATACCATTGGAAGAACTCTTCCCCTTCCAAACCGACGCAGCGATCATCCGTGACGCCCTGAAAGGGATGGAAACCGCCTTCGAAGTGAAAGCCGGGGAACTAATCAACGACGGAACAATGGTCTTCTTCAACCAAATCGTCAAACCAAAACTCCGGCCGCTCCTAGCAGAGGCGTTCCGCGAGGTGGAGTACCTCGTCTCACTGGAGGGCGATGAAAACTCATACCCCCACTCAGACCCGGACGGCGAGGAGGAACAAGAAGGAATAAGCCCCGAATCCAGAGATGAGCTCGTAAAACTACGCTTTCAGACAGGCTGGGACGCGCTCATGACGCCATACAAACGAATCCTTACAGAGAAGGTATTCGACAGACTGCTTAATACTACGGCCAATTACTTTTCCAAGCTCTTGGAGAAGCGGATTTGGGGATATGCCGGGAGGATCAGTGAATTGGGGGCTATTAGATTAGAGAGGGACGTTGCGGGTGTCGTAGGTGTGGTAGTTAGGGGCGGGTTGTACGGAGTTCGAGATACATTTGCTAGGTGTTCGCAGATTTGTCTGGTGGTTAATATGGAGGAGGATGAAGTTGGGGATTTGCTCACTGAGGAGGTGGGTGGCAGTGGTGGTGATGGGGAGGATGGTGATGGGGTTGAGTGGGTGTTGGAGGTTGAGGAGAGAAGGAGAGCTAGGGGGATGGTCGTCGAAAAGAGGTAGGTGGAATGAGAGATTTGGTTTCGTGCTCAGCAGTAAAAAAAAATGTCTAGAGTTTTACAAGCGCAACTTGGGCGGTTCTGCAGTGGACTGCCCCAGTATAACTCCAATGTCCTGGATGTCACTCGCATATCGGCCAGCGGACTTTAAACCCCGAGTCCCAAAGCGAATCCTAAATATTAGCTCCGTTTATATTCTCATTCCCAAACCACGTCTTCCCTTCAAACAAGCCCCACGTAAGCCCTCACCACCCCGCCTCAATTTTCACCTCCGCCACTGGCCCCAGACGCCCGTGAACCGCTCTCGACCGCTCGAGTGAAAAAACCGCTCCTGCCACAGCATCCCCTGTATGATAAAGGGCAGAATTTCCAATGCCTGCAGCGGTTTTCTGTGCCGAATTGGAATCAGTGTACCACGAGTCCTCCGCTACCACAATTTTTTTTCTTCTCCTTTTTTTTGGCAAGTCATGGAAAAATTGGTCATCGGCATGCCCGTATATCGTAACAAAACAAAAGAGAAGAGGAGGAAATAAAAAAGCTAAACATCAGCTTAAGCTCGCCCCGTGATATTACCACAATCCCAGTCATACAAAAGAAAGAAAGAGGGGAAAAACGCAAGTAGTTTTTTTCTCCCCCCGTTCAAAAGAGAAGAAAAATAAAGAGAAAAGAAAAACTTCCCCCCCGGAGAAGCTCGGCGCCCCTTACCCAAGCCTCTGCAACAGCCGACTCTTTCTCCTCTCTACCAAAAACTCCGTAACCTCGTCCAATCCAGGCACCACCCACCCATCAGGAATTGGTGTCCAACCCTCCGGTATCCCATCCTCCCCTGTTCTCTCCACATTCCTAAAACTCTCCACCTCCTTCGCCCTCTCGTACGCCAGTAAGACCCCGTCATCCTCATCCCTATTGAACCCGTAATAATCCGCGTCCACATTCCTCCTCATCTCCGCCCTCAGCCTTCGTTCCTCGTCCTTCCCGTCCGCAGACTTCTTAGAAGGCTTGAGTTCGTCGAAGAGCTCTTTAACCCCCGGCAGCTCCCGCGCGCGGCCGAAGTATTTGTAACCGCGAGAACCGGGTACCTCACGGCCGTCCTCATCGTAGGTTTTCGGGCCGAAACGCATGTAGTTTGGCCCGCCAAGGTTGCGGAGTTGCACCTCCCACATGTGCTTCTCCCGCATCAGTTTATTGATCTCGTCATTTAGGTCGCGGATTTGGTAGTCCGAGAGGCTGGCTTTGGGTGTGTTAGAACGAATAGAGCGGGGGAGGGGGGCGGAAGGTACGGTCTTGGATTTTCGTGACTTTGCGGGAAATGTCTTTTACTACTTGGCCGCGCCATTTCTCGCATGCCGGGATTGCGGTTACTTCTGTTATTACTTTTGGGCGACTGGTTTATCCCTCCAATCAGCATAACGTTGTTACGGTGGGACGGTGCGGGGGGAGATTGGCTTACCGTGTTCGCCCAGCATCGATAATTCCTAGATCTGCCGCCTGCTGCTCACGAAAGCGAAACAGCATTGATTGGGCCTTTTCACTGTTTCGAGCCTAGGATGCATTGATTAGCTTATCGCGGTATTGGAGCGGGGAGAGGGCAGTAAAGAGGAGCTATCACCATGTTTGCCGAAGCTTCGGAGGTGACGGAGGTGGGTGTTGAAGGGGGAGGTTTTCGATGGGACGAATTGCGACGTTGGTATTTGAGTTATGTGGGCCTTGGCGTGGTGACAACAGAGCCGCAGTGCTCGCTTACAGAGTGAGGTGACCTCGGCTTTTGGAAGTTAAATTATGGATAGTCTATGTGCCGTAGTCTATACAAGTCCATAGCATGAAGAACCCGAACACAGGGGGGGGTCTCATGGCTGAGACAACATTGCCGAAAACATCAATTGATCCTCGAAAATAACGAAAGTAGTTAGCATATAAGCAAGAAAAAAGGGGGTGAATTAATTAAAAAGTGATCTTTTTCCTTCGATGTAATAACCATAAGTTTGCACATTTACTTCCTCCTATATATTAACTTGAATAAACACATCGCAGGTGAGTAAATATTATCTCAAGTATTTTAAAATCATGAACAGTCACTTACTATATTTTATAGAATAATGTCAGATCCCAAATACCAACACGCATCGTATAAACAAAGATGTGCTGTACAAACTCTACGATTTTCCGCAGGTTGGACATACCGGGCAATCGCTGAAGACCAGAAACTTAGCGTGAGTACGGTCTTTGAGATATGTCAGCACCCTGCGACGCCCAAAAAGCCCAAGGGACGCCCATTCTTGCTCGACACCCCAAAGAGAAAGCAACTGGTTTCGACAGCCACAATGAGTGCTGCAACACGATGGATGCCACTCCGGGATGTTGCTGCCATATGCGGGGTGCAGGCCTGTGGAAGGACACTCCGAAAGGTGTTCCGGATGGAGGGTTATGCCCGCCGGGTGGCACGGAAGACACCCTTGTTCGATGAGCGACAACGCGGTCTCCCACTATCGTTTGCAAAGGCCCACGAGCATTGGAGTGCCGAGGATTGGCGCCGGGTCATCTGGACCGACGAGTGCTATGTATGGGTATCAGGCACTGCCGGTCGTGTTTGGGTGACCCGGCGCCCTGGAGAAGAATATGAGGATGCCTGCCTTGTACCAAAGTTTCCTAAAAGGGACATGATTATGGTATGGGGAGGCATCCGGGGGGGGAAAAAATGCCTACTTGTTCTCTGGGATAAGGACAATTGGGGGACAATAACTGCATTCAGTTATGTCAACCATGTCCTTACCCCAGTGCTCTATCCCTTTTGGTGCCAGGAGAGCAGGCAAGTTGGGCAGCAACTATGCGTAATGGAAGATGGTGCATCGGCCCATCGGGCAATCCTTACTCGGCGGGTACGGGAGCAGTACTGTATGCCAAAATTTGACTGACCACCGTGCTCTTCCGACCTTAACCCAATTGAAAATGTTTGGTATATCTTGAAGGATATGCTAAACAAGCGGAATCCTCGGCCACATGGGTTGGCCGAGATGGCCCAGGCTATAGAGGAAGAATGGGATCGGATATCTGTAAATACAATTTTAACTTTCATTGATTCTATGCCTGCACGGATTGTTGCAGTTATTGCTGCCTCCGGGGGTCATACTCGATGGTGATCATCTGTATCGATATTTCTACCTTTCTCCCTCTTTTTCCTTTTTCTTTTTTTTCTTTATTTTTTTTTGTATTAATTTATTTTTAATAAAATTTATATCCATACTGCTACTTATTATATGAAAGAAATATTTTGACTTTTCGATTAAATTCACCTGTTTTTTTGTTGCTTATATGCTAACTACGTTCGTAATTTTCAGGGATCAATTGATGTTTTCGGCATTGTTGTCTCAGCCATGAGACCCACCCCCTGTGTTCAGGTTCTTCATGCTATGGACTTGTACAAGTCCCTGGCAAGGGGAAGTCGAACACCGGGGGGGTCCTTGTAGCTGAGAGGACAATGCATTGAACACCAAATTATCCCTGTAAATAACCAAAGTAGTTAGCATAAAATCAATGAAAAAGGGGAATTTTGAAGTAAAAAATATGGATTTTTCATGCGTGATCTCTACTAATAACTGTATTAAGGTAAAAATATTTTGTATTATGTAGCTGTAAAAATATAAAATATGAAAATATACGACAAGTGATAAAAGGTGTAAAAATAAAATATATTATAGAGATAAAAAATATAAAAAATATAAAAAGAGAATAACTATACAAGATTTACCAGTGGGTATGACCCCCAGAGGCAGAAATAATAGCCTCTATCCGCTCCGGCATTGAGTCAATGAAGGTCAAAAGATCAATTCATTGATCTCATGCCATTCTTCCTTAATGGCCATGGCAATTCCATCCACACCCTGGGGCCACAGAGAACGTTTGTTTAACCTATCTTTCAAGATAAACCAAATGTTCTCAATCGGTTTGAGGTCGGGTGAGGATAGGGGCCAGGCCAACTTGGGAATACCATACTGGTCCTGGCCCAGAGTTGTAAATCTTGCCTAATGGGCAGATGCCCCATCCTCCATCAACCAAAGTCCTTGCCCCACTTGCTTACTCTCCTGATGCCAAAAGGGCTAGAGAACTGGGATAATAACATAGTGGACAAAACTGTTTGCAGTTATTGCCCCCCAATTGTTCTTATCCCAAAGAACAGGTGGTGCTTTTTTTCCTCCCAAGATCCCACCCCCCATACAATTATTGAGTTATTTTTGGGGAACATGGGAACAAGACAATCGTCTTGATACTGCTCCCCTAGGCCCTGGGTCACCCATATCTGGCTTGATAAGCCGGATAACCAGACATAACATTCGTCTGTCCAGATAACCCGGCGCCAATCTGCAATAGTCCACCCTCGGTGGGTTATTGCAAAGGTAAGCCAGAGCTCCCTTTTTCTCTCATCGAGAAATAGTTTCTTGCGGGCAACTCTGCGAGAGTAACCCTCCCTTTGAAAAGCTTTTCGAATGGTTCTCTCACAGGCAGTTATCCCACAAGCAGCAGCAACCTCCAGGTAAAGCATTCTCCTAGATGCAGTACTCATAGTTGCGGCCGCAACTAATCGGAGTCAGGTGGGTGTGTGAAACGGAATCCAATTATGTTTCTACTATTACTACTGACTTGATGTTGGTGATTACTTATTTGGGTTTATACCTGATAAGCACTACTATTTGGTTGTTCCTTCCTACTTGGTTATGACTTCCTAACTGGTTATTCATTTCTTGTTTCGCTTATTACTACCCCTCCTTGCTTCTACCCAGTTGGGTATCGCTATCCTCCTGCTATACCTACTGGATTTGTATAGTAGTAGCGATCTCTTGTTCCTTCCTATTTGGATTCCATTACTTGTTTTGTTAGCTCCATCCTATCGCTTTTAACTCTCTATTTTTAGAATATGGTTACCTTAGTATGCTGCCTCTGTTAGCATGTTTGTTGGACAGGATGTTTGCGCTTTTGTTTAGTTTTCCTAACTACAATCTTTTGTATTTAAAGAGCCTACAATCCCTTAAGGATTCGGACTCTCAAGCCTCACAGGACTATCATCTTTAATACTACAAGTTGAATGGTCACTCGATCAGTTCCATACCTTTTACCTTGTCTATTGAAGACCTATGCATCGACGCTTCTCCCCCTATCCTAATAGTATCTTCAGAGTCCCTTAGGGATTCTCGAGATACTTGGGAGTAAGTTACATTTTTTGACCTAGACTCAAGTATACCTTTGATCTTCGGCAGAGGACTGATCACCCTTCGCCTACCTTGACCCTGCAGTACTAGTACACCTCTCTGTTCCCAAGAAGGGCTTGAGCGGACTCCAGGCGAGACCAGCTCACCCTAGCTAGCAACCATTTCGCTTCCAAGAGATACCAGAGGTCACTTCACTAGAGGATCGGTAGCATCCTCCTCAGGACCTCAAAGTCAAGCGCCAGTACCCCCACCTGCACCACTATCTGAGGACTCAGAACTATCTTCTGTTGATAGCAGCAGCAGCGAAGAAGAAGACCAAGACCAAGCCCAAGACCACGCCCAAGCCCAAGACCACGCCCAAGCCCAAGCTCCAGACCAAGTCCAAGACCAAGCCCAAGTCCAAAAACAAGTCCAAGAACAGCTCCACCAAGAAGTCCAATCCAAGAAAGAACTAAGCTCAGAATGAGAATCAGATTCTAGTCCAGAGGATGCTCCAGGAAAAGCACCCCCAGCTTCGCTGCCTAGACTACCTAGTCTACCAAGAGAACCAAGCCCTGCACCAGACTATTTACCAAGTCCACCAAGACCACCTAGTCCACCAAGTCCACCAAGCAATCCAAGCCCTGCATCCATCGCCATGTCAGTACCCCCAGAGGGAAATAATCGTCCTAAATGGCCTACACTATTTACATTCACAGGAGAAGGAAAAGATCGAAACCCATTGAGAATCAACTCATGGTTCAATACAGTCCATCGATACATCGCCAGCTTTGGCATAACTGACGATGCCCCTGAAGCCCTGCAATACTACGGAGCCTATTGCAGAGAGAAAGCCCTCGATAAATTTACCCAATATGAAGGTTCCTAAGGAGACCACACAGTTGCTGGACTCAAACAGAAATTCGAGGCCTACTTCCTTCCTTCCACATCCACTGATACCATCTATGAACAGTGGCTATAAGTCAAGCAAACTACCGGCGGAAAAACAGCACAGATTACCGATACTGTAATCAGACTTGAAACCTTGAAGGATAGTCTCCCCCCAGGAACAATTTCGGACTATTCAGCGAAGCAGAGACTCCTAGATGCTATGGATATCAAACTCAAGCAAGAAGTGAAGCCACACATCACTTCAGATACCTCCTTTAACCATCTAGTGGAGATAGCGGAAAAGCGAGATGCAATTGCCCACTCTACAGGACTCTATAGAAATCGTCAAGGAAATGCAACCTCTAATGCAGTTTCCCAACAAGCACCCAAGCACCCTCAGAACAACACCCAGCGAAATCAACAAAGGTTCTCCAACAATACCTCTCAGCATCCAAGAGTATCCCAGGCTGAGAAGGATCAGCGCAGAAGAGATAATGACTATTACTATTGTGGAAAACATGTGCACAACTCCGATAACTGCTTTGAGAAGAAGAAGCATAGGAGCACCCAGTAGCGAGGAAATGGAGGCCCTGGCGGAACCAGGAGACCCCAGAATGTCAGGAGAACATACCACACCCAAGAAGACGATCCCCATGTGAAGGAATCAGTCACAGTTACCACAAACCATGCAGGACCTTGTGGAACTCAATCCCAAGCCCTCGAAGCATACATCACAGTCAATGGCCACAAACCAAAGGCACTTTTCGATACAGGAACCACAGGAGACAACTTGATATCAGGAAAGTCTGTCACCACCTACCAAATCCCTACCAGAGACCTCATGACCCCTATCAACCTAAAGATGGCAGTTAAAGGATCACGCTCTGCAATCAACTAGGTTGCAAAGCCTGTCATACAGATTGACAAAGAAAGCAGCGATATCTCTGAAGCCCTAGTCTGTTCCCTGGACAACTATGATATCTTCCTAGGAATGCCTTACCTTACTGCACACCATACTGTTATAGATTGCGGAAAATCTAATATCACCTTCCCTGACAATGGAATCACCTTGACCTGCAAGAAAGCAACCCATGCACGATTTTCAGCAATGAATGAAGCAGATGGCCCTGACTTCATTTCCGAGTTTCCTACAGTATTCCCTGGCAAGAAGACAGCGGAATATCCACCCTTAGGAGATGTCAACCACCACATCCAGCTGAAAGACACAATTTCGGACCATAATCTGAGATTCTCCACATTCCCTGACAAGATCATGCCAGCATACAGAGCATTGATCGAGGACTGGAAAGCTAAAGGAACCATTTACCCAAGCGAGGCACACAACCCAGTCAACAAATTTCCAAAGCTGAAACCTAATGGCGAAATCAGACTGCTTGCAGACCTTGTACCCAGGAATGATATTACTACCAAGGACCATGGAGCAATTCCCAACCAAGCCATGATACTCAGAACTGTTGCCAGAGCAAAGTTCAGATCCACTATAGACCTAGCAAACTGGTACTTCCAAATTCGAGTTCTCCCAAGCAATGAGGAACAACACCATCAAAACACGCTTTGGATCCTTTGCATGCAGAGTTATGCTGCAAGGAGATGCCAACGCCCCTACTACAGCTATGAGAGTTATAGAGTTTGTCCTAGATGGATTTATTGGAAAATTCGTTTGGGCATACATGGATGATATTACCATCTACTCAGAAACAGTTGAGGACCATATTTCGCACATCAGATCAGTCTTAGGAAGACTGAAGCAGCATCAAATCAAAGCATCCCCAGCTAAGTGCTAATTCTTAGCCACCAAGCTCTCACTCCTAGGACATGTTATAGATGAGAAAGGAATTCATGCAAACCCTAAAAAAATTCGATCCATCCAATACTAGCCAACACCAAAACCGAAAAAGGAGGTTCAGACCTTTATTGGAGTTGTGACATATCATGCACAGTTCCTTCCACATCTTGCCTCCACCACTGCACCCCTCTCAGACCTAATTTCCCAAGATGTGTTGAATGACGACCCCTGCATGAGGAAGCCTTCAAACGGGTTAAGCGCCTGGCCAAGGAGACAATTCCGCTCCGCCCCATCTCATATAAGACATCAGCTGAACCAATATACCTCATTACTGACGCCTCTAAGGTTGGATCAGGAGCATGGGTTGGCCAAGGGCCCTCCCCAGAGAGAGCATACCCTGCCGCATTCCACAGCAGAAAGTTTGCAACAAGTCAGCTGCACTACCCTGTCCATGAATTGGCACTTTTAGCCTTGGATTGGGAGTGGCCCGTGCGACTAGTAATATGGAAGCACTTTTAGCGATTGTGGATGCCATTGAGGCATTCCATCCGATTCTATATGGCACCAAGTTCACTGTTGTATCAGACAACAAGGCACTATCCTTTTTCCTGAAGCAGGCTGACCTACCTTACCGCCAAACTAGATGGCGCATGTTCCTGCAATCTTATGACTTCGATATCATACACAGACCTGGCAAAGACAATGTCCTTGCAGATGCACTATCAAGGATCTATGAAGACACCCCAGCTGAAGAAGACCAAATACTCAAAGACCCTACAGAGAAGAAGCCTATAAAGACCCCCTCCTCCGCCATGAACTGTGTATCAAGACACTACCTCAAGATCGCCCATATCTTAGACCCTTCTTCTGCCCTCACTCTTCAGGTACCCTCTCGCATTCTTACCCCTGAACACCACTCCATGTGGAACTCACATCATGGCACCAGCTCAAACCCCTCTAGCTCCCAAGAAACGAGTCACTACTCAGATTATGTTGAACAAGCTATGGACAAAGCAGATACCCTGGAGCTTGCAACCAATGCCATACAAGGTTGTGAAATCGTCGAGACCTCCTCTTATCTCAGCAACCCTCAGGAGCCATCCCAGGCCACAGTACTTATTGAGCGAGCTAAAGCTCAAATGGCAGGCCTTGCGTCGAGAATTAACAATACTTCAGGAGATATGGACCAACCACTGCATCCAGATGCTATCACCAACTGCTTTAAGCGAATCCATGTATCTATCACCCAATTGGAATCCCTTGCAGTCACCACCTCCGGAAATATCGACCCTAGCAGCACACCTACTGAACCTGACCCTCAGCCCACACCAGTCCCTCATTGACCCCCAGTCAATGAACTAGACCGATTTCTTGAATCTAATAGACACAGAGCTATACACTGGACTGCCTGTGTCTGGGACGAATGCCAAACCCACATGAATGGAAAGGATAAAGGATACTTTCCCTCAGGATCTCGTGATATTCCAGGACCCTTGCCTCTCTACTCTTCCTCCAACTTTGTCTGCCCTCATCATCCCAAGCGCAGAGCAGAACACAGATGGGCTGTTCCACCCACCCTCCACGATGATGATGGCTACCCAGTCTTTCATACAGTTATTGATAAGGGAAAAGAAAGAGAAATACAGGATTTCGACCAAGGATGGGACCTACCTACCCTTGAAGCACCTGTCGATTATGAGGACAGCTTCTTTCATCAGCCCTCTTCATAGCTTGACCTTCGCGCTTTTCAGCTTACCAACTACATGAAAGGGAAGTTGTACTCCGGCATTCGAAATGCTACCTAGAATGACCCTCTCCTTGAGGTAGTTACCAAGGCTATCGACCACCCTGACTGGCTCTTATATGATGGAGTTCTCGTCAGAAAGGGGAAGGATGAGAGTAGAGACTGTCCTTATATCCCCTATGAAGCAAGCTATAAAGGTGCTAACATCAGAAGCGAAATTGTGCACATTACCCATGAACAAATGGCAGATATGGGTTGGCAGAAATGTTTTGAATATGCTTCAAGACACTTCTACTGGCTCTCTATGAGAAAGGATTTTAAAGACTATGTCCGCAGATGCCACCTATGCCAGCTCAACAAGCAACCTACCACTATCCCTAAAGGATCAGTCACCCCGCTCCCTGTCCCCAGGCAGCCATTCTCGTCCCTTGCAATTGACTTTCTAAGACCATTCCCTAGCAATTCCAAGCTTGAACTCATCATGGTTGTCTTGGACCGATTCAGTCGCTTTACCTACCTCATACCTGTCTCCCAGAACATTACAGCTATCGAAACAGCCCACACCCTCATTGAGCGAGTCTTCTCCATTCATGGTTTCCCTATCTCCCTAGTCTCTGACAGAGACCCCAAGTTTACCTTACACTTTTGGACACAGCTTATGGCGAATCTCAATGTTGATCTCAACATGGCTACAGCTTACCTTCACCAGACCAATAGAGAGACTGAGCGCAGAATCAGAACTGTTCGCCAATGCCTTAGTAACTATGTCAACCCTAAAGGAAGCAAGTGGGTTCGCCACCTACCTCATGTCCAGACTGCAATCAATGCAGCCCCCAGCGATAGCACAGAACTCTCTCCCTTCGAAATCACCTTTGGCAGACTACCAAACCTCCTCCCAAGCGTCAGAGTTCTCCCCACTTCAGTACCAGCAGCAGACGAGATTGCTTCCCAGATCATCAAGAACCAGCAACTCGCCAGAGATGCTCTCAAGAAGGCCAGAGCACGCCAAACCACCTCTAGCGAAAACAGAAGAAAGGATGGACCCCCAATCATCCCTCACGAAACTGAAGTTATCCTCAAGTCAACACCCTATGTCCATAAGGTTGGACGAAATCACAAGCTAGTTGGACCATGGTTAGGACCCTTCTCAGTGAGCGAAGGACCTGATAGACATTAACAACTACAAACTCATACTCCCCCCAGTGATGGCAGGAATCCACCCATGGATCCATCACAGCCATCTTCGCATTTACCTAAGACCCAACCCCTGCGCCTTCCCAGGAACACCTGAACCCATATCCAAAGAACCTGTCACCATCGATGCCAGTGGACAAGAGCAATGGAAAATCGAAAAGATACTCAAAGATCGAATCTATCGCAGAAAAAGACAGTTCTTGATCCATTGGAAAGGTTATGACGAAATCGAAGCAACATGGGAACCCCTCTACAACCTAGAAGGCGCCAGCACCCTCATGAGATCCTACTGGTTCGATACCTACAATGAATCTATACCTTTCAGCCTCCCTTGGTCCCATAGCGAGACTTTCTCTGCCTGGACACTTCAGAAACCAGACTATGCCCCCCTCTCACCTGAGCTTGACCCTGACGGATTTTGGAAACCTCTCCAAGACTCAGACTACTCAGAATCCGATGCCAGCACAACACTCTCCACCTTGGATGAATCTGAGATGGAAGGCTAACTGCTTCCTGGTATTGTCTTCGCTACTTTGGGGCTTATAAAGGTGCAAGGTCTTGACAACAGTGATGGATATATGTTTACTGATTAAGTTATATGTTTTGAAATTGGGTGGAATCCTCCAAAGGCGGGTTGGTCATTAAGCCCTTTAGGATATTCCTTCTTTGTTTGTTTGTTTGTTTTATTTCTTTTAAGGGGAATGTAATGGAATCCTATTATGTTTCTACTATTACTACTGACTTGATGTTGGTGATTACCTATTTGGGTTTATACCTGGTAAGCGCTACTATTTGGTTGTTCCTTCCTACTTGGTTATGACTTCCTAACTGGTTATTCATTTCTTGTTTCGCTTATTACTACCCCTCCTTGCTTCTACCCAGTTGGGTATCGCTATCCTCCTGCTATACCTACTGGATTTGTATAGTAGTAGCGATCTCCTGTTCCTTCCTATTTGGATTCCATTACTTGTTTTGTTAGCTCCATCCTATCGCTTTTAACTCTCTATTTTTAGAATATGGTTACCTTAGTATGCTGCCTCTGTTAGCATGTTTGTTGGACAGGATGTTTGCGCTTTTGTTTAGTTTTCCTAGCTACAATCTTTTGTATTTAAAGAGTCTACAATCACTTAAGGATTCGGACTCTCAAGCCTCACAGGACTATCATCTTTAATACTACAAGTTGAACGGTCACTCTATCAGTTCCATACCTTTTACCTTGTCTATTGAAGACCTATCCATCGACGCTTCTCCCCCTATCCTAATAGTATCTTCAGAGTCCCTTTGGGATTCTCGAGATACTTGGGAGTAGGTTATAGTGTGTCAAGGGAGAAAGAACGGCCTTTGGGCTTTTTTGGAGTTGAGGGCTTGTGGCATATCTTGTATATGGTGGAGACAGCGAGTTGCTGGTCTTCCGCAATTCGTCGAATTGTCCACCCTGCAGAAGAGCGAAGGGTCTGGACAGCACATCTCTTTTTATATGAGGTATGTTCATATTCTGTAGCTGACATTGTATCTATAATTGTGAGTCACTAACCATGATCTCATATTTTCGGGGGTATTTTACTTACCTGTAGGACTTCTTCACACTCCCAGTCTCACAGTATTCAATAAAGTCAATATTTTGAGATGTTATGCAGCAAGAATCGTTATTTTTTATTTAAACATCCCCCCCTTTTTATTGATTTTATGCTAACTACTTTGATTATTTACAGGGATACATTTGGTGTTCAACGCATTGTCTCAGCTACAAGGACCCCCCCGGTGTTCGACTTCCACATGCCAGGGACTTGTACAGTAATCGCGTGTTCAAAATCCCAATCAAAAGTTTGGCATTACAGTATGGTATCAATTTACGCGTGTCAAAACGCGTTACCCGCGCGCTACTACAAGACCACGAAAACCCCCTCAATATTGAATCCATCCAAAAATTTACGACTCACGAGTATCTAATTTCCTAATATCATACCTTCTATCCTAATTGACTGGCGCCCATCCATCAATATGGCAACAACACAGCAGCGAATAGTCCCTCGCTACGCCCGTACGCATCATACTGCCCTTTCCCACGCTGCAATCCCCAGGCTGACAAGCTTCCGCAGACACCGCCGGACGAACGTCGCTCGCATATTCCTGGGACGGAAAGTACTTGATCACCGTCGGGTCCAATGAAGTCATCCGGAAGTTCACCGTGGCCTCGGAGGACGAACCTGTCACTATTGACGATGCGCTGGGGAGGAACGTGGCTGTTGCGGCTTCAGTACGATACACACAATTACCTCAACCTCCCCTTGCTGTTCCATAGTTAACTCAGCGATTGATCGATTAATTAATTGACAGAATGAAAACTTCATCACCTGCTCAGAGAGCGGGACTATCTCCCTATTCTCTATGGCCACGGATACACTCAAACAACTGCTCGTGCGATGCACCCTCCCGTCGAGAGATATTGCGCTTAGTCCGGATGGTGACTGGGTTGCTGTCGCGAGTGACGAGACGATTGTCAAGGTGGTCAACGTCGAGGATAATCACAAGATTATGAACCTGCGGTCTCAATCACAGTCTGTCAAGCATGTAGCCTTCCACCCAACCGGGAATTATCTCGCGGTTTCGTGTGTTGACGGAGTGATATATATCTACTCGCTGAGCACCGAGGAACCGGAGCTGGTGAAAAAGGTGGATGGGGTTATCAAGGCTGTGGATGCGGAGTCAGAGGTCTGCTCAAAGGTTGCGTGGCATCCGGATGGGAGGGCTTTCGCGGCTCAGACTCCTACAAGAGGTCGGTGGTCAACCAAGGGCTTGGAATTAAAGCTAGACCGTGAGGCTAACACGGAATAGATATCATCGTTGTCGACCGAACAAAATGGGAGACTCACAAAGCCTTTTCCAGTGGCCACGCCGGGGATATAACAGACTTTACCTGGTCTCCCAATGGTGCATTCCTCGCGAGTGCTGGGACAGATGGGAAGCTTGTTATCTGGGAAACGGAAGAACAGACTATAATCGCAAAGTACGATTACCGACATATTGTCTCGCTTGCCTGGCACCCAAAGCATAACGCGATATCTTTCACAACTAGCAGAGGAGAGTTATATACACTTCCCAACGCCGTTCCAGATGATCGTGCCTTCCGGTTGAAACTCACCACCCGCGCGGCACCATTACTGAGCGACAGCGGCCCATCAACTGTTTTAGAGAATAGGAACAAGCCGCCGCCATCTCGTCAGCGGGCTGGTTCAGTAGACTCTTTGGATGATATATTCGGGGGTGGAATGGACGACGGCCTCGACGACTTCATAATCGACGACGATGGAGCCGGCTACTCAGAGCCCAACAAGATCAGAAAACGCGGCAGCGAGCATCTGGATCCAATTGTGCACGGCCTTAAACGGCCAGCATACGGTATGGCAATGTGGTCCCCGGAAATCCACGAGCCCTTCCAACCGGGGAGCACACCCTGGAAAGGGAAACGCAGATACCTCTGTCTAAATCTTATCGGCTTTGTCTGGACTGTGGACCAAGATACGCACCACACCGTCACCGTCGAGTTCTACGATCGCGACTCCTACCGCGACTTCCACCTCCCGGATCCATACCTGTATGACAAGGCCTGTTTGAACGAGAGCGGCACACTCTTCTCCTGCCAGCCCAAGGACGAGAATCCCGCCATGATCTTCTACCGCCCGCACGAGACGTGGGCTACCCGCGTCGACTGGCGCACATCCCTACCCAGGAGCGAGGAGATCGTGTCTATCGCGCTGAGCGAGTCGTATATCGTTGTGTGCACTTCCAGAGGATACGTTAGGGTCTTCACGCTCTTTGGCGTGCCGTTCAGGGTTTACAGGCAGAAGCACACGCCGTTCGTTGCGTGCGCCAGTTGGAGGGATTACATCTTTGTCATGGGGAATGGGGCCGTCGGGGCGGATGGGAAGACGCAGTTGACGTACTCCATCGAGAATGTCAAGAGGGATGAGACGTTGCAGTGCTCGGATGTCGTGGCCTTGCCGCCGGATGGGGAGGCAAGGAACGTTTTTTTCTCTAGCAACGGGGTATGTAGAGTCTTCCCACTATTGTAAATCATGACTACGAGTGACTGACCGTGACACAAATAGGACCCAGTGATATACGATTCCGAGGGTGTGTTGCTGGTGTTGGTTCACTGGAGGCAGCCGGGGCAAGCTAAATGGGTGCCGTTACTAGATACAAAGACACTAGACCGTTTAGCAGGCGGGAGGAAGGAGGAAACATACTGGCCTGTCGCCGTTGCACAGAATAAGTTCCATTGCATCATTCTCAAGGTAAGAATACAACCCATCAAACATAACACGAAAAAATGGAAAGCAGCAGAGGGAAACAAGAAAATAAAAAATAAAAAATAAACTAACATTAAACCTATCTACCTCCCCACCCAGGGCGGCGAAAAACACCCTTACTTCCCACGCCCCCTCCTCAGCGAATTCGACTTCAAAGTGCCCCTCTCGACAAACTTTACCACAGACTCTACCACCTCTACCTCAAAGACAGACGTCCTGGAAGAAACCTACGTCCGTGAATCCACCCTACGGGCACTGCAAGAGGACTTTGCAGCGCACACAACCACGGGCGCGCAGGACAGGATGGAGATGTCGAAGTGTGTGAATGCGATCGACAAGACGCTGCTACAGCTCTTGGGACTGGAGTGCCAGAATGAGGGCTACGGGCCCAAGGCGCTGGAGATTTGTGGATTATTTAGGCAGAGGAGAACGCTAGATCTTGCTATTAAGGTTGCTGTCAGGTTTAATCAGGGGGTTTTGGCGGAGAAGATTGGGGAGTTGAGGGATCGGATGGAGGTTGAGGAGTAGGTAGTTTTTATTATCATTATCGTGTGTGGCGAGTGAGTATCTTTTAGGGGGTGAGGGGTTAAT
>QFET01002427.1:0-10115 GCA_003316355.1 Tuber calosporum
TCACTCCTAGCCCGTGCGACTGCTCCTTAGCGATACGTTTCTTGAATCACCTTTCGGTCAGTGATATAAACGGATGGTCGTAATAAGAATAAAGTATAGATCGAACTAATAGTAAATGTATAACATAGGAAGAGACTTAGGTGGTTGCGTGAAGAGCTAGCTATCTGTGTCCGTGACCCTCCTTATATATGCGCTCTTCCCACAACCCTAACCCTGGTGACTTTACTATGAGTCACCTCTTTACTATGACTGCCATGTGAGTCATAGTATAACAAACGTCCTATGACTCATAATCCGAGTCATAGTATACAATCCCCATAGTATCCAATTTCCATAAACGATCATGTGCGCTAATCGCGTCACATGCGTGAAACCCCTGACTCATACTTGTAGTCAGGTGCGAAAGTCATAACATCATATGACCTCACAATCGTGAGTCATGAAACAATAAATCAACTCAAACATCATAATCATAAATGATCTCACAAATCGTGAGTCATGTGAAACATTCCGTATTGCTAAGTCACGATTTGTGACATGATAAGTGAAACAAGGAAAGAATAACCAGTTAGGGAGTCATAACCAAGTAGGAAGGAACAACCCAATAGTAGCGCTTATCAGATATAAACCCAAGTAGGTAATACCCAACATCAAGTCAATAGTAATAGTAGAAACATAGTAGGATTCAGTTGCAAGGTGGGGTTGTCACAGGACCAACTGGTATGGGGCCATGTCTGATCATCAAGGGAGAAACCAAACCAGTGAGCTCGTAGTAAAGGACTGAGAATGTAACGGAATCCTACTATATTTCTACTATTACTACAGACTTGATATTGGTTATTACTTATTTGGGTTTATACCTGATAAGCGCTACTATTTGGTTGTCCTTCCTACTTGGTTATGACTTCCTAACTGGTTATTCTGTCCTTGTTTCGCTTATCACTACCCCTCCTTGCTTCTACCCATTTGGGTATCGCTATCCTCCTGCTATACCTACTAGATTTGTATAGTATTAGAGATCTCTTGTTCCTTCTTGTTAGGATTCTATTACTTGTTTTCTTAGCTCCATCCTGTCGCTTTTAACCCTCTCTTTTCGAAATATGGTTATCTTGGTATGCTGGCTCTGTTAGCATGTTTGTTGGACAGGATGTTTGCGCTTTTATTAACTTTTCCTAGCTACAATCTTTTATATTAAAAGAGCCTGCAATCCCTTAAGGATTCGGACACTCAAGCCTCACAGGACAATCATCTTTAATACTACAAGTTGAACGGTCATTCTATTAGTTCCACACCTCTTACCTGGTCTATTGAATACCTATCTATTGACACTTCTCCCCCTAGCCTAATAGTATTTTCAGAGTTCCTATGGGTTTCTCGAGATACTACGAGTAGGTTACTGAGAATTAACTTGGCACGACATTCAAGAAACGTTACAGAGGGCCCACGAGCAATAGAGGAAATGCCATGATCAAAAGCGACTACCATCCCTGCACGATGTCACCCTGGAGGATGGTATGCATAGTAGAGCATGGAAAGCCGACCGTGTTATGTTAGACAGAAGAAACATTTACACTAAATGACTAATGGAAAAGCTGGAATACAAGAGGGTTGGCCCCTTGGTAGTTAGGCTAAAAGTAGGAACACGGGCATATGAGCTGGAACTCACTGTGTGGTGGACAATCTACTCAGTCTTCAATGAAGGACTCCTAGAGCTGGACTGGGAAGATCCCATTGGTAGGCCGGCAAGGGAGGTACCTGTACCAGACATTGTTGACTTAGAGCTCAGCTACGTAGTAGACGCAATTGTAGCTAGCCAACTCTATGCAAGTGCCAAAGCCAAGTTCCCTTATCGGTTCGTCTAATACTTAGTATTATAGGAAGCATATGGAGTTGAAGAAAGTTCCAGGTAACTGTTTGAGAATTTGGAAGGAACCACAAGTAAAGCATTGTTGCGCATTCACAAACGATATCCCACTAAACTCAGGGATCAGCAGATATAAGATGAGTATCAGGTGATGGTACTGGGGAGTGAAAGTAGCCTGCATAAGGAAGAAGGTAAGTCTTCGGACAGACTTGCGGAAGACCGGAGTAGTGTAACGACCCTAGATTTATTGGTATAGCTTACTGAACCTTAGCCCAGCCAGGGGTCCTAAAAGGAGCTCGAGAGTAACAGTATAAAACACCTGCAACAGTAACATGATACCTAAAGGTACCTTGGCTAAGGAAAGACAATTAGGCACTCATATAGGTAGGGTAACCCTGAGCGAAGATTAGGTAGGTTAACTCAGTTAGACATGGTAATTCAGGACCAGAGTTAGATAGGGTAACCAACTGTGACAGTCAGCCAGGGAAACTGCTTAGGCAGAGTAACTGGGAAATTCAAGGAAACTAGAGTAAGTGACGTGGTAGCGGCCGAGGCTTGCACATCTGTGTAACCACTTACACCATAGTCTCTTGAGCAAGTGTAAATAATGAAAATATAACACAAGTGCTTTCATGAACGTAAATGGGCATTACACAGGCTTCAGTATAAGTTGGGCTATGATAAAGGCAAGTTAGCCTACCTTGGACTTTGTGTAAGCAATGAGCAATCCCAAGTTTGCCTACTTCGACATTGCACGAAACGGGAAAGTCTACATTAGTTACCCTGAGGTAATTTGAGATATTTTGGCAGCCTAACACTCCTGTCACATAAAGGTCTTCGCAATTTGAGTCACTGTAGTAAAGCTCTATATTTGACAAAATGCTAGCAAAATCGCTGTTCTGAAGGAGGTTGTGGAACAGTGTCTACGGCACCGCCATTCAACTGACTGGATGCTGTTCGCAGGATATATATAGAGGTGGGTGACAACCGACTTGGGCAAGTTGCTAGTTTTGATACCAGCAGGCACTCTCAAAGTACTCCAGGTGCCCAATATACATATGAGAGGCATAGGGGTCCTTGAGTAAGGGCCTTTGGAAGTCTGGGAGATACAGAAAAATATATTTGGACAAAACTCTTCAACTCAAGCAATATTAGCCCAGGCGTTATACCATTACTGAAGCACGTTACAGGACTTTGATGACATTCTATCTTATCAGAGTGGAGGTGGTTTATAAACTATTAGTTATTGGTAGCCCTCATTTAGCCAAGACAGTAGTGCCACTCACCGGGGAAGCTGAGTAGTCACCAAAATAGCTGCTAATTGACCAAGCAGACCTAGTCGACAATAACAATTGTATAGAAAATATTGCAACAGAGCAAACAAGTCTTAACTGAGATAATAGATTCCATGTCGACTTGACAGTAGGCCAATGTCAAGTCTTTGATCGAAA
This sequence comes from Tuber calosporum, assembly GCA_003316355.1. Lineage (NCBI taxonomy): Eukaryota > Fungi > Ascomycota > Pezizomycetes > Pezizales > Tuberaceae > Tuber > Tuber calosporum. The sequence continues at coordinate 3,316 of QFET01002427.1, forward strand.
AGGGGTTTCGCTCTTGCAGACATAATAGAGATGCATTGCCGAAAACCAATCATATTAGTGGTCTCTCCTTATTTGAGCAATCTGCAGACTCCTGAAGCTTACCCAGAGGTAGCTCAGCATTGATAAACCCTGACTGGAGAAAGGTGTTCATATATGGTCGGGTAGGGATAGGTGTCATTGGCTTTATAATTCTACTTAAGTAAATGCGAATGACACCTTACTTTGATAATCAACTATCCTCTCAAGAAGAACTTGAAATGAGTGAAGCTTCAGCTTGATGATATTAAGTTTTATAATTTTAATTCAATTATATATATCTTTACCTTCCATCGATTTTATTTGAAGTCTTTGGTGCAGTCTCAACTTTAGGATCCATCTTCCTTCAGGGTGCTCCTGTTACAAACAGAACGAAGACTATCTGTTTGAATGGGACAAAACTGTTGCATATGTCCCATAAGCAGAGTATATTGGGAGGATAAACCTTTTGCCTAAAGAAGAGGAAATACTTCTGCCCCTAATACCCAAACAGTAGTATAAGTTGAAGAAAGCTTTCCTACCAGAGGGGGCAGAAAAGCATGCTGGGTAGAGAACCTTAGACTGTGCCATTGAACGTGTCCCAGGAGCAGTGCCTCTTTGGGGACCAATGTATCCCATGTCAACTCATCAGCTAAATTTGTGGAGGAAATACCTACAAGAAATGCAGGACCAGAGAAAGATTGTGGAAAGTAAGTCCTCGAAAGGAGCAATAATTTTGTTCGTTCACAAACCTGATAGATTAATAAGGCTAATTGTAGACTACTTTCAACTAAATAAGTTGACAATCGTCAACACATACCTACTACTGCTAATGAGCAAACACCAAGATAGAGTCGCTAGAGCAACTATATTCACCAAACTCGACCTTAAAGATGAATATTACCTCTTGAATATCAAAGAATATAATGAGTGGAAAACAGCCTTTCTCAAATTTTATAGTCACTTTGAATATAAAGTAAGGCCATTTGGACTAGTCAAATACATCATAGTGCATTTGGAAGAATATGATCTAGCAGTATCAACTACCAAATCAGTTTTCCATGTCGATACTGTTAATTTCTTGACTAATTTATGGCAACAGACATAGCAACTATGAGCGAAAGAAAGGTGGAATTGATAAAAAATTAGAAGGCACCTCGTTCAAATAAGGATGTGCAAATATCCAGTGGCTTCGCTAATTTTTACCAGCATCTCATTAAGCTTTTTTTGAAAATCTGTTAACCAAATACAGTAACACAGAAATAGGATACTGAAAAATTTAGGTAGGAACCAGAGCAAGCTAAGGTATTTGAGGAGCTAAAGCAAAAATTCATCACAGTCCTAATATTGAGCTACTTCTACTCTGAAAGACAAATGATAGTGGAAACAGATGCAAGCGACTTTGCGCTAGGGTGTGGCCTATCCTAGTTTAAGGACCAAAAGCTACACCTAGTAGTCATTCATTCACACAAGTTGAGCCTGGCTGAATGCAACTACGATATACATAATAAGGAGTTGCTGACCATCTTGAAATCCATCAAGGAATGGATATAATAGTTAGTGGGAACTGAACAACTGGTAACTGTATATACTGATTACTTAAACCAGCAGAATTTCCTGACAACCAAGGTCTGGAATCCAAAACAGATTCGCTGGGCCCAACAGTTGGCGAACTAAAATTTTAAGATTGTGTATTGACTAAGAGAGAGGAGTGGAGAGCCAGATGCATTTGGCTGACGGCTGGAGCACTGTCCTGAGGAAGGGCCTGCGCATCGCGACTAGCCAATCCTCAAGTCAACCCATTTCTAAATCAACCTGGTACACTTGAACAAACAGGAGTTTGAGAAAGAAATACAAGATACAAGATATCAGTTTTGAAATTCGCTTAGGATTAAATTACTGATAAAACAAGCGAAGATGACACAAACAGCTTCCGACTCGCAGCAGAATATGACCAATATGCACCAAGAGATTTTGTAATCCCAGCCAAGGGAAATCTGCGGGTAGACACAGGACTCGCAATAGGATTGCCAGAAGGAACCTATCCTCAATTAGCACTGTGACGTAGATTAGCAGCTAAGTATAGGATTAGTATAGATGGAGGTGTAATCGATGCTGATTACACTGGAGAAGTCAAGGTCATTATTATGAACCATGGCAAGTGAGATTGTCAAGTGTGAAGAGGAGACTAAATAGCTCTGATGATCGTTGACAATATAAACACCTCACATCTAATGCGAGTTAACAAACTTGACAAGAAACAGAAAGGACAAGGATAATTCTGAAGTACCGATATCTCACCCTGATAATTCACCGCAACAAAGACCAAGGTAGTAGTTGCCTACCTTCAAGTAGACTAAGCTGAAAATCAGTTCCTTGATGAGATAGACCAACAAACAAGGTATCGCAAGAAAGTAATTCTAATGTCTAATGCGATAATATTTAAGGTTAATATTGAGAAATATGACTTGGAACTACTAAGAACCATCTAGGAAGCAGGTCAGATTGAACTGGATTGGCAAGAACTTAAGCAAGAATTGGAGAATCTAGAAAATGATAGCATACTATTAACATAATGGTATGCAATAATGGAAGGATTAATCTACTACAAGAATTGCCTCTACATCCCAGAAAATGAGGAGCTGCAAACAACTATAGCCAAAGGATGACATGATTCTAAGGTAGCTGGATACTATAAGCAGCAAAGGACACTGGAAATAATGACCAAAGACTTTTCTGAAAGAGACTAGTAGCCTGGATTAACGACTGTATACAGTCGTGTAATGAAGGTCAACATAATAAATCACCACGACATGCATACTTCTGTCTGCTGCAACCCTTGGAGGTCCCGTTCACTAGTTAGTCATCCATATCGACTGACTTCATTATTCAACTACCAGAATCGCCAGAGAGAATGTAAATTATAGTAGTTGTGGATCGGTTCGCAAAGATAGTGGACATTATTGGGTTGTGTTACAGGGTAGCCAATTCGGTACTGTTGAATTGACTAGGCCGTGCTCGTATCGAGAAAATTGGAGAACTATCAGGAAAGCTTGGTAAAAAGTATGGTTAAGATAAAAGGGTTCTCGAAGGCTTTATAACTGAATATATGAATAACTGAATATATTGTTAAGGTCTCTTCTCCGTTGCTTGATGATCCCTTAACTACGGGGGACTACTAACTATTTATACACTTTTCCCAGTACTTAGGTTGGCCATATAAAAGAAGTATCCTTAGAAACATCGGCCATGGTCTAATCAGTGCGAACACTGTTTGACCCTGAAGATATATGACCCCACTACAGCAAATGATCCCCCGGACTATCTATTTGTCTGAGGGTGTCAAGCACTCCATCAGTAGATAGCCTTCGATCTCTTTGCCAAATGAACTAAGTTCAAATTGATGCCGCCCATTTGCGAACATCATACGGAATACCAGGTGATCAGTCTGGATGGCCGTCTTTCCTGCATATATGCACTCATGTGCAGATGCATTCGGATTATCAAGAATGCAGAATACGTAATAGATCCACTTGGATAAATTACTCTGTCATCTTTCACCGAGGCAGAGTAGTTCTGGATATGATCCTACTTCTCGCCAGTGTGGGTTGTAGTCAATATAGTCACCTCCCGGTGCTATATACCATCACATCTTTAGACTCGAAAGTCTAGTACCATATCCCATATGTGTAACATCAGCTCCCCCTTCCTAAGCTTCGTCTTGAAGCATTTCTTCCTTTTAGTACTCCTTCCGGTAGGGTTAAAAAACCTTCTGCGATAACTTGGCCACAGCAGGAAAAACCTTTCCGTATATACTACCTAGCCCAACTTTGGAATTCCCGGATTTTCCCTGTGAAAATCTTCAATCAATTCTTGAGCATGCTCTAAGTGCTTTGGTGTTTGCCAGGTGCTCTCATCTTTGGAACATCCTTTCCACTTGACAAAGTATCGAAGTTCTTGGATCGTTCGTTCACGTCCTCTGAATCTTCGCGCATAAGAGATTATTTCACTCTTGATGATTTTTTCCACTTCCCATTCAAGGTCACCTTCATCTTCTTCCGGTGCCAGGGGTGGTTGTTCTCGGCCAGGTCGAACTGATTTTCGGTATGGCTCGAGTAGCGATACATGGAATACTGGATGGATTTTCCATCGCTCTGATATTTCCAATTTGTAGGCAAGGTTTCCTCTTTCCTCTAGGATTTTGAACGGGCCATATAATTTTGGCGCTAACTTCTTGGACGGTCGCTTGGTGCGGATATTCCTCGCGTTTAGCATAACTAAGTCGCCAATTTTGAAGTCTGGTTGACTGCGAGCTCTGCGGTCATAGTACTTGTTCATCCCTTCACGAGTCTTCTCAAGGGATTCCTTTGCCTTTTCATGTATCGCTTTCATCCAGTGAGCATACATAGTTGCTCCAGGATTCTGAGCTTCTCGCTCCTTCATCCATTCTGTTTGAGGATAGTAACCATAATTTGCGAAGAAAGGGGTTATTGCATGTGCGCTTGTTACCGAGGTGTTATATGCATACTCGGCTAACGGCAGTAGATGCTACCAGTCATCCTGATCATAGTTGACAAATATTCGAAGGTAGCCTCCCAGCACTTGGTTGACTCTTTCCGTTTGTCCATCAGTTTGAGGATGGTAAGCCGTAGACATCTTTCTTCTGATGCTTAATGTCTTGCACAATGATTCCGAAAATTCTCCTGCAAACTTTGCGTCCATGTCGGAAATGATTTCTGTTGGTAACCCATGAAGTTTCCAAACTTCTTTGATGAATGCTTCTGCAACGTCCTTTGCGGTTGCGTTTTCTTCCAAGCTAATAAAGTGTGCCATTTTGGTGAACCGGTCGACTACAACCATGATCTGGGTGTATCCTGCAGATTTGGGAAGTTGTGTGATAAAATCTACCTAGGTAGATGCCCAAGCAGCAAATGGGACCTGTAGTGGTTGTAACAGCCCAAAGCGTGCATGTTTAGGTGCCTTGGCCTTTTGGCACTCAGTACAGGATCGTACATAGTAATTTATCCAGTTCGCGATTCCTTTCCAGTAAAAGTCTCTTGTGATAATTTCCAGAGTCTTTTCTTGACCAAAATGTCCTGCGATCTTAGAGTCGTGACAGCTTTGTGCTATATCTGTCTGCAGGTATTCGTTTTGAGGAACATATAGGCGTTCTTTGTAGTAGAGCATTCCATCTGTTAGGGACCATTGTTTTGGCATTTCTTTGCCATCATTCCGTAAACTTTCCAGTTCCTTCTTTCGGTCTAGCCAATCTGGATCCTCGTTTGCCATTTCTCTCACCCGTTCCAAGAATTTTATCTCAAATTTCTTGACTTTGCACTTTGCAATTATTGCATTCGACATTAGTGTTTGTCCTTTAGTGCATATCGGGTGTGAGATAATGTCAGTTGAGTCCAAATATTCGTTCTTTCCGTCAGAATATAGGAAACATAATTGTGGTTGGTTTTCTTCCAACCGTATATCTGAGCTGCCAAACCCTTGGCTTGCTCGTTCAGTTTCATCTAACTCCATAACCTCATGAAGTTCTCTCTCATCAACCTTTTCCACAATCATCTGGGCTATCCGGTCTCCTGTGTGTACCTGAAAAGGATTGTCAGTAGTGTTGACTAGGAGGATCTTAACCTCTCCTCTATAGTCCGCATCCACTACTCCGGCTCCAATGGAAATGCCATGCTTGACTGCTAATCCACTGCGGGGTGCAATACGTGCATATGTTCCAATTGGTAATCCGATAGCCAATCCTGTCCCAATGAGCACTTGCCCATTCACAGGAACTATGGTGTTTTCGGTACTGTATAGTTCATGACCGGCGGCTAGCTTGGAACCTCGAGTCGGGATTCTTGCTTCCTGTTGAAGTCTTTTAATCCTTATCGTATTGTTCTGTTCCTCTTGAGGCAACCACTGACTGAGGTGTTCGGAGTATTCTTTTCCCCATATAACTGAGACAACTAGGTTATGGTTATTCTGTAAGTTGTCAAAGTGGTGAGACTGAAGTATAGCCTGCTTGGCATGCTCAGCTCCCTCCTTAGGGCGGTACTCTGGCCGCCTGCTTAAAGCATCCGGTTTGCCCCCTCTGGTTCCAGGTCGATAAATGATTTTAAAGTTAAAATCAGTGAGCTTCTGAGCCCAGCGAATTTGTCTTGCCGACCAGGCCTTTGTTGTGGGAAGGTATTGTAGGTTTTGGTAATCGGTGTATATGGTGAACGGTTCATCCGTTCCAGCAAGTATGTGTCGCCATTCTTCCAGCGCAACTAATATTGCCAACAATTCCTTGTAATGAATGTCATAATTGCGTTCAGCAGGTGTCAACTTTCGAGAATGGAAAGCGACAGGATGTAGTTTTTTGTCCCAATATTGAGAGAGGATATATCCAAGGGCGTAATCTCTGGCATCTGTTTCCACTACTGTTTCCCTGTCCGGATGGAAATGACATAGTATCGGAGCTGTGATGAACCGACGTTTGAGCTCCTCAAACGCTTGCTGTTGCTTTTCACCCCAAGAAAAATCCTTCGGGTTACCTTTAAGTAAATCAGTAATTGGCGCGCATAGTACGGAGAAATTCTTTATGAACCGCCGGTAGAAGTTGGCGAAGCCCATAAATATTTGAATTTCTTTTACCGAGGTGGGTGGTTTCCAGGCCTTGATTGATTCCACCTTTCTGTCGCTCATAGTAACCCCATCAACGGCTACAATATACCCTAGGAACTTCACTGATGTGACATGGAAGGTGCTTTTCGTGAGCGAGATGGCCATTCTGTATTCTCGCA